>JARJLF010001618.1:0-69085 GCA_029378395.1 Mycena leptocephala | reverse complement strand
ATCATGCAGATCGGAGCACATTACTTCCATTCACAGAATGCCCTTTTCCCTACCATACAATTCACCTTTTTTTTTTTTTTTTTTTGGTGGTAATATATAGCCAACCGCAACTAACTATAGGTTAGCCCAGTGACACGTAAAGGTTTGTAATGAAATTAGGGGGATTATTTCACCTCCCAGAGAAATGCGTGTACGCACGCCTTTCGGGCAGTGTGGGCTACCGAGTTACCCGATGCGTTCATCGGCTGGGTTATTCGTGTTGCTCGGCCACCCACTAAAACTCTGGGGTCCCTTAACCAGTTTGCGGGCATCGCACCCTCATTGTCTAGTGTTCCAGACCAAGTCTCCAAGACCCTTTTTGGTGCCAGTGCCGGTTTCTTCCCTTCCGGTGGGCGGATTGCCAGCGTGACATCTACCTTTAGACGGTAGTTTATTTGGTAGTACCACCTATTTATTATCTCTTGTTCTGTTGCCGGTTTCCCGTCCCGATCTATGACGCGTTCATTCCTGATCCTCCAAATGAGGTAAGCGGCTTCGGACATCAGAATGCGGAACAGTCTCTCTGCTCCCTCGTCCCTCTTCCCGTCGCCGGTGCGGAACTCCGCCAGTCCACAACCAAGGATTATTCCCAGTGACAGGACAGGCCATTTATCGCTTTTCTTGGCCCAGATACTTTTGACTTCCCTCCAGATAATTTCTTGACCCGGGCCCTCGCACTTGAGCAAAATGTGTTCTAGGTCCTCTTCTGTTCCGCACAGTTGGCAGACAGCTCTCTCCTCGCACTCGGGGATATGTGTCCAGTAGTGACCCACCTTATGTGAGTTGTGTATGCTTTTCCACAGGAATTGCGCTGTGCGTGGCAGGATGTCTTTCCCGCGTGCCGCCATCCAGATCTCACTATCTGATACATGTTTCTTGAAGGATTCAACTACTGATTTTCGTACCAGGTCAAGGTTCTTCTGTGTTGACGTACGGGTAGATACCTTTTTAGTTTTCTCTTCCCTTATCCCGCGGTAGAAAACCCGCTGACGGTTCCCAGTTAGGCTCATCCCGGGAGGGCCATCCCATTTGGGACTGAAATGTCTATTCGGTTAACAGTTGTCCCTCGCGCAGATTGTTTTGCAAGAAGCGTAGCCTCCCGCAATACCCCTGCGCTGCAGTACCAGGCTCAACTACTTTGAAAAAGGTGGAGCCTCTTCTCGCTTTCAGCTCAGCTGCAAGGCATTCAGGACATCTTTATGGCGCACATTGACCCAGCCCTCATGTTCCCAGGTGGACAGCTTATTGTTCATCGCATTTCGTACGAAACTCTGGTTACTGGCAATGGTGAGCACTGAGTTCGCATCGGTATTTCTGATAGCTTCCAATGCAGCATATATTTCGGCAGCATACGGAGACTGCTCGTCCTCCTTCGGTATGCGGAACCCTTGTTTCTTTCGTCATTTATCCCGTAAAAAAGGCCGGCTGCAGCGCTCTTACGGTGTCTTGGCGGCGCATAGATAGCGTTGCTCACATATACTATTGTATTATGGGGGGTGTAGCTGCCCCTGTTCGTCGTACTCGAGGTGCTGGGCGTTCCTCACCTCATTTGCTCTTTTTGTTAATGTCCGGAGCCCCTGTCCCAAGGAAGTGATGCCTGCGGGCGGAATAAACAAATCTGCTCCCTCATCAGGGTTATTTGCCAGCGGAGGTGTGTTGCTCGCTGTCCATTTCGGCCGGATCTGCCTCATTCGGTCTACTGTTGCTATCGCGCATGCATGGGGGTTCTTGCACCTCCGTGTAAGCCTGTCTTCAATACAATCGCTGCAGCAGCATTCTGCATTCTTTCATGAACGTGATTTCTCAGTCTCTCCGCAAGGTCAACACCTTCTCCTAGGGTTTTGACGTTATGTTTTGTCTTGAGGCAGCGCGCTTTAGTGCTATTATTTGCCTGTTTTTTATCGGGTCCTCGCCCGGATGGTGCCATAGTGGAAGAGCACGCTGAATGGCTTCCGAGGGCAACACTGTTTCGAAGTCACGCCATATTTATCCATGCATTTTAGCATGGCCTTATGGAGCTTGGGTGGGTCCCTCTTCATTAATGCGTAGTTTTGAATTAACGGGTGGGTTTTCGCTTCCTCATCTACAACTGGGGTCTTACTAACGTAACGTGACAGTCTATGTAAGGCAAGGGATGCCCATTCGGCGCGTTTCTCTGAGTCTGTTTCCGCTAATGCCGCAGATTTAACCAGCAGTATAGCATCATTTCTTGCTTCAATGTCTAGCAGTCCGAGGCCTCCCTCCTCGCGTGGTGCCATCAGTGTGCTCCTTGCAATCAATGTCGACCTGGAGCCATTAACAAATTCGCGCTGCGACCGCAGTATGTGCTTTAGGACTGTCGGCGGCATTCCATTCACTTGCGTGAGGTATTGGGATCGGGAGCCCGCTACTATCTGGTCAATGTTCTTTCTCATTTCCATCGTTGGGTTTATCTCTGACCACCTTGCATAGTCTGCTCAATTTTTTCCAGAGTCGGGGTCCAGACGCTGAATGCCTCCACTCCATTTCCGATGAAACTTCCGAGAATTCGCACTGCTTCTCCATCCTTTGCGATGTGCACCTCCTGTGGGACGGGAGAATCCCCTGGGTGTATTTGTCTGGAATCGATAAAGTCGTCTCGGAATTCTTGTGAGCCGAATGGAATGATCTCGGTTTTGCTGACGTTGAATTTGGCCCCAGATGCTAGGCACCACTTGTCAAGAATTTTGTACAGGTCAGTTAGGCTATCTCGCTCGCTCAGGTAAGCTGTCGTGTCATCCGCAAACAATTTTACTACAGCTCTGGTTGCAACCCCAGGGATTCTGTACCCGTGCAGGTTGGACTCGCGTAACATCGCTGCGAGCGGTTCAATTGCTAGGTTGAAGAGTAGGCAGGATAACGGGTCACCTTGACGGACCCCCGTGTGACTCTAAATGCAGAGCTCACTTCGCCGTTGATAATCACCTGAGTGTCCGCATAGCGGTATAGGCTTTCACAGTGTTCGTGAACGTTTCAGGTATACCCTGTCTTCGAAGGGCTGCCCAAAGGTACTGGTGTAGGGTCTTGTCATATGCCTTCTCTTGATCCAGAGCTACAATAACTCCATTTTGCAGGTCGTCTTCTGCATATTCAACAACTTCCTGGGCCAGGTAAATCGCATCTGTTATTTTCCGGCCCTTCATAAAGCCGGCTTGGTCTTTGTGGATAATATACGGAGTAACTTTCGCAAGTTTGTTTGCAAGTGCTTTCGTGAAAATTTTATAGTCGGCATTTAACACGTTATAGGTCTGTAGTTCGCTATGTCGGACCTGTCCTTCTTTTTGAAGAGCGGACACATCCAGCCCAGCGCAAAAGCTGTGTCGTCAACTACACCAAACTCTTCAATGTCGTTGTATATCCAAGTCAGCACTTTTATTATGTCACAAGTCTTCTTTGGCTGTCCATTTCTCTTCCTCCTGGCCGGCAGAATTTATTGCCTGTAGTCGCTGCCAAAACTCAGATGGTATTCCATTCATTCCTGCCGCCTTACCATTTGCGGCATTGGCTAGGGCTGTTGCAACGTCTTCTTCAGACAGTTTATCGCCCAGTGAGCCATATCGACTCCTTGATCTGTTTGGGGTAGTGCATCGAAAGCTTCTTGCATTGCGGCCTCGCGCGTAAGGCATTGCTGATGCCGTTCCCATCGTTCTGGAGGTCACGGTGGTAGTCACGGGCCATTTCAGACGATTTCCTACTCCCTCGCGGTGGAGTAATGTCAGTCCTCTGCAAGTAGCTAATTGTATCTCGTGGTTTACTTCCTTGACTTAGGTTAACTGCATATCGTGTGATGCGATTCAGTTCTCTGTATCCTCGAACTCGGGTTTCTAGCTTTTTGCGGTCAATTTGACGGTCCACTAGTTCATTTATTCTCTTCTGCAGCGCTGCTACCAGTTCAGCAATCTCCTCGGGGGATTTTATTCTTGCTGTACCATGCTCCGTTGCAACGTCTGTTGGTGCAGGCACATTTAGGGGAGCCCCATGGTCCCGGTCCGCAGTTGTAGGTTCCTTTTTCAATGCTTCTCGCTCATCCTGGAGCTTACGTTCTTCTTTTCTGTTGCTCCAACAGATACCTTGGCACTTCCTTGGCAAATTCGATGACTTGATCTTTGTATGTCTTGAAACGGGTCTGTGCATTTGACGTATCTGACCGTGTTTCAGTCATAGAGTCTTCCAGCTTACACGCCTCATCAACCGCATATTTCATGAGGTCCTTGTCATGGAATAGGAATTGCGGCATAGTCCATCTGCCTTTACCAATATAGGGCGCATTCGGAGCGGAGATGGTTACCGAGACCATCCTGTGGTCGGTGAGTCCTCCTGCGGCATCGCTGATGCCCCATCCTCTGCAATTTTTCAAGAGCGTTGGTGATACAACTATACGGCCTATTTTCGACAGTGTACCTCGAGTGCTGGTGTGAGACTAAATTTTTCGGCATCAGATTCGGTGGGTGCATACAATCCTAGAACTGTTAATGTCTTGTCGCCATGCCAAGGAACCACGGCGAGTATAGCTTTGCCTGGTATAAGGTAGTGTACCTTCACTCCGTCTACATTTGTTATTTCTCTGTTCAGAACGATAGCTATGCCTTTCGCTGCTGGATTCTCAGGGCACTCGTAGTTGAAGAGTCTGAGGCGCTTGCTCATGAAGCTATTTTCAATTTCCAATGCCTGCGACGTAGACATGTGTGTCTCTGAGACAATTACAATTCCTATTTTCTGCTCACCTAGGCGGTGCACAGTGTGCCACTGCCATTTTTGACTGTCCTGTGAAAGAGACATAGCTTTCAGACCGTTTAGGTTTATTGCTTGTAGATTAATCGAAGCTCTGGTATTCCCGCTTATGCGGGGATTATTTATCTGTTGCTTAGCTCTTTTCCTGTTGAAGAAAGCTGGAGCATGGTCCTCGTCCTGGGGACAACCCGTCGGTGGTCTCGCACGACGGGGGTTTGGCTGATTTTCTTGCCGCTCGGCGTTATTTCCGCCTTGCTGAGACTCGAGGCCGCCTGCCACCTCGTTCACATGGTGCTGGGCCATCATTAGGTTTCCCTGCCGACGTCCAGCGCCGCGCGAGCGAGAGGGCGTTGTCGTTCCTCTAGGCAGCGGGCCCGGGCGTCCCGTAGCCGCATTGCCCAAGTCGCATCGATTTTGACGTGTGTGCCTAGCGTGTGGTGGGTTTCGTTGCTCTTCGCTTGTCACAGCAGCGACCAAAGCAACTGAGCCGCTGCAGGGGGGATCTCGCTGGACGTAGCCGGGGCTAGGCCCCCGGTCACCCCGGCCCCTGCTGATTTCGCTGTTTTGACTCGTAGCCAGCAGGCACTGACGAGGAGGATGCACCGGGTCCCCGAAACCCTCTGGCATTGCAAGAGGGTCTGTGGCGCAAGAGGTTATATTTGTGTGTTGTGTTGTCATAGTGGGTTTTTTTGGTACAAGGAATATTTTGACGTGAGTGCGCACAAGGCGCACTCCATCAGGTCTAATACCAAAGCACTTGTACCATTGGCTAAGGTACAGACCAATTCAAAGTTTCACTCGTTTCGAAAAAGAAAACGTGAATTGTCGTAAAGAGGAGAACATAGGAGTAAGGAGTATAATAGTACGGTGCAGAGACATTCTATGTTTAAGCTTGTGGCGTAAATGCATATCAGTACCAGTCGTCAAACTCACGACGCTTCCCCTTGCCCTTGTAAGTGCTTCCACTCTTCCCTTCCCATCCTTGCGTTGCTTGTTGTCGCCATGCATGGGGCCTTGGCCATGGTTGGGGTTGGGTGAGAGTTGGGTCCACCAGCGGCGGGCGCAGAGTTGTTACGCATGTGTTTGTGGCTTGGATGGCAGCCTGGCGGCTGGCATCCTCAAGAGCCTTGATAGTGGCGGGGTTGGGCCGAGCCAGCCAGGGACTGTGGGGAGCGGGCAGAGGTCGTGGGGTGCGCGACAGATGGACATATGTGGCAGTGGAAGGGGTGAAGGAGGTATGCCGTGCCGTGGAGAGCCGTCATTAAGTTGATACGATGGAACAGGTGGCAGAGTAGGTTCCACGTTGTGTAGTTGTTGGTCGGGGAGGTGACATGCAATTGCCACGCGATGGTGTCGACGTCGTTGACGGTGAGGCGAAGAGCATGGACATGCACAGAGGCGACAAAGGTGTCGAAAGCCTGCTCCATGGAGACTTGAGGTCCAAAGGCATCGCGGTGAGTCTGGAAAACTGCGAGATCACGCCGTTAGCCCGGGCGGCGTCCTGGAAAAGGCGCTGCGCTGCAGCAGCGCCTGCTCCGGTGTCGGGAAAGGTGAGGCCACCGTAGGTGCTGATGAATCCGTTGACTGGCATCTCGTACGGGACAGGGAAGATAGTGATGCGTGTGGACGACAACACCTGCTTCATAAGAATTGCCTGCACAAGGTGGAGGGGATGCCAGCAACAAGCCAGAGGGTGGGGGCAGGACCGCTCTCAATGGCAGACAGGGTGCCGAGCTGGAAATCGGTCGAGGCAATGTTTATATAACTCCCAACTGCATCACGTATGTGGGCGTGGGTCCTCATCGTCTGGCTGTTCCCACTGCTAACCACTAGGAAAAATTTCGGGGTTGGCGACCGTCACATAGAGCGCACAAAGATCGTCGGGTACCCCCTGCCAGAGGAGGGTTGGCGAGTACACAATGTCGGGGTACCCGCCCGCTGGGGTTGGGGTGTAGGATCCCCATGGGGGATTTCCATCCGCTGTCATCCACACTGCGCCAGCTGCTATGGCAGCGCCAGGGGCAGGGCGGCAACGACAGCGCGTATTGAGCAGCGCCGGGCAGGGCAGCAGCGGTGACGGCATTCGGAAGGGCAGGGGGCTGGGGGCCTGCTGCAGGAGGCAGCGCGATGACAGTAGCAGTCACGGGTGCAAGGGAACGGCGAGGTGCCATTCTTGGTGGGGGCAGGGGCTGCCGTGGACGCGAGCGAGGTGCGCACACCAGTGGCGAAGGGGGGCTAGGGCCGCATCGCCCGCAGTGTTGGTGTGGACACGCTTGGCAGGGGATCCGGCAGCAGATGCGGGCGGTGTGAGCTGGAACACCCACGGATGCATGGTCAAGTACAGTGGGGAGGCTGAGGGATCGGTGGTGGCCAGTGCGATGTCGGCAGCCAAGAAGGGGTCGTTGGCGTTGGCGTCGATGGCGCCGGTGACTGGCTCGTCATCGGTGGTGGGCTCGGGGGTGGCTGGGTGGGGGATCAGCTGCGTACAGGTGCATGCCTACGGACTTACCCAGCACGGCCTTTCCCATTCTGCGCACCGAGCTTGCAGCTGGCTTTGCTTGCCTGGGTGGGAGTGGTGGGGGCGGGGAGGTCTCTGGGGTCGAGTTCCACTACGGAAGCAGGGGAGGCGCCGCAGGTGGGCGCCGGTGTTGGGGTGAAGTCGCAGTTGCTGGCTGCGGAGCACACGGATTGTGCATACTCGTCCTCGTCGTAGAAAGACTTGCTCTTCTTCGTAATATATGTCGCTATTTTCAGACGGGGTGGGGGACGTGTCGCGGGTGATGGAGCTGCGAGTAATGGCCATGTTGGGTTGTGGGGTGTTCAAGGCAAGTGTCCAGAGAGGAGGATGAGCTGAGTGACGCTACAGCATCGGGCGTTGGGATATAAAGTTTTCATAGACAAAGGGCTGAAATGTCGGTTCAGAAGGCCTCGAGGTACGGGTTAGAATGACGCATTATGATGGATGGTCACCATTAACCCAAGATACCTTTGTGAGGGAGAGCTGAGGATCCAGCCGAGGCGTCTGCGAAGAACTGCGGCACCTCGAGGGGTTTTTGAGTCAGTCTGGTGCGTACAAAGAGCGAAATTGTCGCAAAGAAAGTCGTGTTTTTCTGGCTTTGTGCTGACGGTAGCGGGTGGGTGACAAAGAGGTGCAGAAAGAGAGGCACCGGAGGGCAGGGGTCCTGTTGTTGGACGTCGGGTACAGTGCGATGGTGGCGACACAGAGCCTCATCGAGGTGAGGGAAGAGGGAAAGCTTTGACGTGGCATGGGAACGGTGTTCTCACACTACGTGGTGGGTGAGAGTTTTTGTCGGTGTTGTCGCATAAATAGCGGCTCGTCGGGTCGACCGACGGAGGGCTGGTGCTGGTGCTTGTGCTAAGCCCTGCACACCGCCTCATGGCCCCTTCAACCGAGCTCAGCACAAGAACGTACGAGATGTCCGTGCATCCCAATCGGGAATCGAAGTTACCAATCCGGTTTCTCATCAAATGTACGCAGCTTATGCTCCCCATCCGACCCTCTGCATTGCACGTACCACCCGTCTGACCATGGCGCGACTCCCACTGAACGCTCTCACCGTCCGGAAACCCTTTCCACGAGGTCGTACTCCACATACGTGCCTGCCGCCGCATGCTACAACCCACAAGAATGGTACGAAACGACCAATAGCGGGCATCCTGGGCTCGGTATCCTCTTCCCACACCCGAGAAGTCGACAACACTCGAACGCAAGCATCGTCCGTTCCCGTTTACATTCACCCAAAGCACTCAAAACTTACTCAGATGCGTCCGGACGCGTCTCCCCAAACAATAATTGACCATTTATAACCCAGGAACTGCTCCACGAAGGAACGGACCCCACGTCCGTACCAATTCGTGTTGCACACTCCGTCTGTCCATGCAAATGAACCCCAAAATTCGAACGTAAGCCTCGTCCGTGGCGCCAAATACTAAACGCACGCTACGTCCGTTCCTGTGCAAGCACCCTCAAACGTGAAAGGGATGGGACCGAACGAGTGGGCATCAAGGGGGCGGTCGAGAGGCGAAAAGGTATAAAAGGATAGCGGAAAAGGGTGTTGTAGTCAGTCGATTCCTGGAGCTCAGTTCTCCCCCACCACCTGTACCCCCACCTGTGCAACTAAGCTTCACTCACACCGAGTTGACCACATTCTCACTTGCCTCTAGCAGGGCATTTCACTCTCACACTCCTTTAGCAAGGTCCCAACTCATCGGACCCCAAGTCACATCGTCGGGCTTCCCCATTATAGGATCGCCAACTTCGCGAGCTCCACGCTTTGTAGAAGTCGGCCTGGGTGAAGCCATATTGGTTTAAACCGCCGTCTGTAACCCAGCGTCACGACCGGACGCACCGTGCGTTCGACTGACCAGCACCAGCCAGCGTCGCTGTCTCTTGCTTTATAACCGTCAAACGTTGTATTAAGCCTTTCACCTTCGTTGGGAACATCGGGGAAACACGAGGGAAGGATCGCAGCATAGGCATCGGATTTACAGGGAGCAACGCGTCGTTCACTCGAGCTTGTGACCTAGGACAGGTAGCTATCACCCCCACACCCATTTACAGCTAACAGCAGGTACCCCCAACACGAACCACGGAACGGACGCCTCGTGCGATCCCGTGCAACACCCTCATTCGGACAACGCACACATCCCAATCCTACATCCCCACTATCCTCCAACGCTAATTAACCCCTAGAGGCCGAACGGGCTGTCTATTTGATAAAACAAATTCTCATAGCAGCACCGCGGTCCTTATCACACCGCCAAGAAGGAGTAGGCCAACCAAGTCAAGAATGGTATCAATATGACGAGGAGATGAATTCTGTCAAGGAGGAGTAGGCCAACCAAGTCGAGAATGGTATCAATATGACAAGGAGATGAATTCCGTCAAGGAGGAGTAGGCCAACCAAGTCAAGAATGGTATCAATATGACGAGGAGATGAACTCCGTCCAGGAGGAATAGGCTGACCAAGTCAAGAAGGGAACCGATATGACGAGGAGATGAATTCCAACAAGGAGGAATGGGTGAAACATATCGGGAAGGACACCAACGAACAAGGGGACGAATTCCGCAGTGAAAGAATCCGACCAACTCGAGAACGGCGCTGTAGAATGGTCTCCGCACTGGATAGGAGTTATCCAACTCGAGGAAAAGTAACAGGACAAAGGAGAAATGGGTTCTACGACACAGGAGGGGCTGCACCAGGCTGATCACGGTGCTATAGGAGTACCTCCGTCAACAGGCACTTCTCCAGCAAGGGTAGGAAAGAGAACAGAGTCTTTCTGGCCGAAAGGGGGTAGAAGCTACCTTGTGGACTGAAGGCAGTGTTCAGAATGAAGCACGCACATCGGGACGATAGGCTGGTGGCTGAGCAAAGAGTATAAAAACCCTAGCATATTATTCGAGAATGGCATCTTGTATTTCCCCACCTAAATTCCTAAGGCTTTCGCAAGCCGAGAAAGAAACTCTTCCTCCATCTTCCGACACGAGACAGACACAAACCCAAGTATCACAAAGTACAGGTTAACGTAAGACCCGGAGCGCAAGGAGTGGCCAATCAGTCGCTTCCGGTAGGGAAATCCGACCAAAAAAAGGACCAGGTCGTATAGGAGTTCCTGAAAACGATAAAAATGCCACGTACCAAAGGTGGAGTGGCATTCAAACAGCCAGCAACATAATTCCTGTTAGCGTGTAACTGTTCCGACCGAGTAGTATCAGAAGGCAATCGGTCTTTGACTTGGGATAACTCGGAGAAATCCAGTCCTCATAGCCAACTACCAACCGGCACGGTCACCTCATCAGCGAATATCTCGCCTCGAGGCTCAAGCGGAGACATAAAGAAAAAGGGTCCCAAAGGAAGGGAATAGCAGAGCTCAGGCTACGAGATTCAAAACAGACCCCGAGGTCCCGCACAATTAACGGAGAAGAAGATCACAACGGAGAAATAAAACCGCAGCACAGAAAACCCACCCACTGCATAGAGCAACGCCCAGAGAACGCTACGCGACTCTATCCGTGACTCCTCCCGTCCCTCCTCGAAAGGAGCCTGTATAGGATATGCACTCACGTTAACAGGCCCTGGAAGGCTGAAAAGGAGCGAACTCCGTACCCCCCAGCACACCAAGGCTTCTCAGCGCTCCGTGCTGAAAGCCTGTAAATAATAGATTTGGCCCACCCATCTAAAGATCTATCCAATATAAACTTAACCCAACGTACTTCGACAGAATAAAACTCCTCGACACTTGCTACACAAATTTTCCCCTAGAGGACGACACCTTTTCTGTAGTACTGTATCCGCAGACATAACATTCGTCTGACAGTCAAGAAACCACAGTCCACATCACAGCGTGTGGGGCAGGTGGGGCGCAATTTTGAGGGAGCAAATCCCTCGCCAGCGAGATGATCCCGTTGATTTTTTCGGTGGTTCTATGGCGCATGCTGGTGTACCGCTCAAGTGTGTTCCCGAAACGTCGTCGTAGCGCGTCCTGGGTGTGATTTGTTAGCAAAAATAAAATAAAATACAAGTAGACGCACCCTGTTGACCAGCTTGTAACCCATACTATCTAGGTACATCTCCAGCGTCTTCGTTAGCGCGGTATTATTGGGTGGCATATTCAGGAACAGCCCCATGACGAACTCCAGCACTCGAAGGCCGATGGCCAGGGTGGGCTCCAACGGCGCGCACGGGAAAAAACCCCGCCTCAGCAGCTGCGGGGCAGCGAGCGAGTATGGACAGACGCGGATGGTTAATTCCTCTAACACTATCCCCCAAGTTAGTACCTGCACAGTTGCGTGGAAGACTTGACGTACGATCCCAGTGTAGAACACTTATCTTCAAATGTTTCACCTTGTTCCTTCCAGACAATAGCTCAGTGGTGCAGGTGCACACCGGGTCGACGTGCTGTAGCGCGTCCAGAGCCCGCAGGTTGTCCGTTTTCTGAACGAGCTCGATGTAGATTGGGATGAGGAGGGGAACTGTGATGGGGAGCTCGAAGCTAAGTCCCGGAACACGAAGAAAGGTGGGTGGTCGGTCCAACTAACAGGTGTAAGTCTTAGATTAACCGGGGAATCTCAACCTACGACAGGGTTTTTATAGTAAGATATGAAATAGATCAATCAGGAAAAGATGGTAATGAATGTGGAGCCTCCGTGGAAATATGATACGGATGGGAACGGAAATGGTAAGGAAGGAGCGGAATAATAATGAGTAGGTAAATGGTGGAATGTAGAGATGTATAGATGAAGGGTAAATCGACCGAGCTGTCACATACCCTCCGGGCCGACGTTTACGGCGGACTCACTTCTGAGTAGAGTTCATATCATTGTCCTCGCCCTCTGCATCCTCGTCTCGATCACCAGACTTCCCCTCAACGGTAGCGCCATCGGAGAGGCCATTAGAAAAGGTGTGGTTGATTTGAGACGCAAGCTGAGTGGCCGGCGAGGCAGCAGAAGCAGCTCCAGAGGGTCCAGTGACAGCGTTGGAGGACTCGTTCGAAGCACGAGATCTCTTGTGGCGGCGTTCAGACTTTCCCTTGTCCTTTCGGACTTGGTACTCATTGTCCGCCTGCTCAGCGCGACGACGAGTCTCCCCCAATGAGGGGATATTGTAATCATCTTCTTCCTCACGAGCACGCTTCCCAATCTGGCGCTCCAGCTGAGACTGCTGCGCCTTGGCCTGTCGCTGGGCCACAGCAACGACAAGAGAATCGTAGAAACTGGCCTCCACCAATTTCATACCTGCAGGCACGAGATTATCACTGAGCTCGTAGTCACGTACGAGCCAGGACTTCGGGGTAGCAACTTTCCCACCCTTCTGCGGGAAACCAACGCGCTGCTTCTCGAGGTCCCAGTACACCCACACAAAATCAGAGTTATCGTGGTCGTTTAGGATCGACGCAAATGCATCGTAGGAAAGTGGGCCAGGGCCACTAGGGGGGTTGTCGCTATACAAGCGGAGATTGTGCTCGATGAAAAGTCGAACTTGGGTACTAGCAAGAATAGTCCAGGTGTTGGTGAGGGTTTCAACCACAAAGGTACATGCAGTCTGGCGCTCGATGACCTCATGGCCTTCGTTCCATTTGCGCCAACGTTGATCAATCTGGCAGGTACCAAGAATTTTAGAGCAGACGCCAGGCATAGTAGCAGTGATATAGAATTGAGTGGGGAATAATTCACGTGTGAGTGCGGGGGGAAATCCTCCGGGTGCGACCCACACGGAATTATATCTGCTTGGATTAACTCCATCCGAATACCACTTGCGATAAATTCTTCATCATCAGAAGGTGGTTTCTCCGCTCCATATGGTAACTCCGAAATATCAGATGCACCAATCAGGTCAAGATATTCACGGAAAGCTGCCAACTTGCTAGCTTCTTGATATGGCATCCAAGTTTTGTCTCCAGTCTTCCACAGGATCTCAAAAATGGCTTTGGTGCGACGACCATGATGGCTGGTAATTTTATCAACAGCCCATTCATCAGTCTGGTCGTCGAGAGACACTCCCAATTGACACTCGAGACGGCCAGGGAATTTTCGGTCATCACTGGGAATGTGGATTCGAAGCAGTGAAGCATGAAACACGTCATGAACTCCACGCTGCTTTAGATTAGCAGGGAGCTTAATCTGAAAAGAGTTATTCGCAAAATCCTTGAGAATCAAGTACGGCCCGATATATTTAGGAATCAACTTGCGTGCAAGACCTTTCTCAAACTTTATGTTCTTTGAGGACAGGTACACCAAGTCTCCTTCGCAAAATGGAGCTGGCTGGCGCTTACGGTCTGCAGAACGAGTCTGTTTGACTCGGGCAGCAATCATGCTGTCATGGGCTGCCATGATCGCAAGCTTCCACTGCAAAATAAAGTTTGCAACGCCCAGATATTCGCGGGACCGGCTAGCGTTCCAGAGAAATGCACGTGGCATTCGTCCATTGTTGAGGAAAAATGGAGTAAATCCAGTAGTCTCGGAACGAGCCGAGTTCATGGCAAATTCAATTGGATACCCAATCCTTTTGCGTAGATCCAACACATTGCCGTAGCATTTGTGTTACAGTACGGTTTGCACGTTCAGTTCCTCCGTCAGATTCCAGGTGATATGCACTTGACATATTCAATTTTGTTCCAATAAGCTCGTTTAGACGGCGCCAGAATGTACTGGTGAATAAGACGTCACGGTCACTTACAATGAACCGCGGTAACCCGTGGAGCTTATACACATGCTCGAACATTAGCTCAGCAATTTGCCGTGCAGTATAGTTTATCTGGCTGGGCACGAGGTCAACCATTCCAGTCAGAAGATCAATTATCACCGTAATTGAGTTGAAAACTCCATCACGATTCTTCGATTCAGGCAACGGCCCAACGAAATCAACGCCGATCGAATCCCAGGGATGCGACGGTGGTTGTAGTGAATGGACAAGTCCATATGGCCGTTGATTGCTTGGCTTACTGCGCATGCAAGTGGAACAAGTCTCGCAGAAACTACGAAAATCTTCAACTATGTCTTTCCACCAGACATAGTCACGCAAGTAGTCCAGAGTTTTGCGCAGGCCCAGATGAGCGAGAACAGAATGTGCCTCTGAAATAATGACCTCACGTAAGTTTCGACCATTGATTTCCAGTCTGGGGATGCACAAGACATCCTTGTCTTCATTTTTCATGAATATGAGAACATTTTCAACCTTGAAGTTGCGGTCTCGGGTTGTCCAAGATCTGCTTGAAAAATGGGTCTTGATCATATTTGTTCACAACAAATCTTGTGATTTCAAAACCGTGCCAGCCACTGTTGACAACTTGTAGCAGGGAATCATCCATGCCCTCCAGCTGAGTATTGAATTCAGTCTGAATAGAGTCTGAATCTTGAGCTGGGGCAACGCCAGGAGGTAGTTCTGAGGTGTTCGGAGTCAAACTGGGTTGTGGATCAGAACCATCAAGCCGTTTTTGATCGGCCTCATTGCTCTTCTCGACTTCCAGTTCACCAGCACGGTCAAACTTCGGCTTTTTGGACCGCGCTTTTGGTTTCTGGGTACTCCCGCCCTCCTTTGGGTGTCCAGGAGTCTAGGACCCAAACTTCGCTTTACGCGCTGGCTGTTGTCAGGGTGGCAATGTACCGCTGGCTTCCTCAGTCGAGTCGTGCTCGGCTTCTCTTGCCACACGTGCCATCGACCGAGTAACTCTGTCGGTTGCTATTGCTACTGCTTCAGCACCCGCAAATACAGGCATTGAGATGGACGACACTTCAAGTGAGTCGTTGTCTATCACATCGTGATAAGTATATTCACTCTGAGTGCGCACAGTTCCTGGCACCTCGTTGGAGTAAATGCGCGACAGTGCATCAGCTAACACATTCTCTGTGCCTGGAACATATCTGACTTCAAAATCAAAGCTAGATATTTTCTCGATCCAGCGCGCTTGCCTACCACTCAAGTCTTTCTGATTCATAAATGAATCAGGCCTTTGTGATCTGTAATCCAGGTAAATTTACATCCCTGGAGAATATCACGATGCCGTAGCATCGATTCTACTCCGGCAAGCATTTCGATTTCATGCACGGGATAATTTTGTTGCGCTGAATTTAACTTCGCAGAAAAAAATGCAGCAACCTTGGCAGTGTCCCAAGTTTTTCCCTGGCAAATGACCCCGGCGATGCCCGATGCGCACTCATCTGTTACTAACCAGATAGGAGGCGCATCAGCGCTATA
The DNA here is from genome assembly GCA_029378395.1 of Mycena leptocephala. Lineage (NCBI taxonomy): Eukaryota > Fungi > Basidiomycota > Agaricomycetes > Agaricales > Mycenaceae > Mycena > Mycena leptocephala. The sequence goes on along the minus strand of JARJLF010001618.1, from coordinate 53,582 downwards.
ATCAAGTGGTTTTCGGTGGTGATTTCTCCCTTCGTGCGCAATTTGCTTGATATCTTCAAATGCACGCTGGTGAGTGAAACTCCATCGAAAAGGAACTGAATCGCCGGTTAGGCCATGCAGTATACCCATTGGCACGCGCACTTTTGCCAAATCATCGGCAAGGTATCCAACAGACCCCAAAAATCCGCGCAGAAGATCGCGATTGGTAGGTGTTTTCCAGTTGAGCACTGAGTCAACTTTATTAGGATCCATTCGGATACCTTTATCGTCAACAACACGACCCAGAACTTTTAGTTCGGGCATGAGAAGTTGGATTTTATTCGCACTAAGGTAAAGTGTTTCCCATTTCAATACGTCCATCACCAATTTAACATGCCGAATGTGGTCTTTGCGTGAATTGGAGTAGATGATAATATCGTCGAGATATACATCCATGAAACGACCAATATAATCGGAAAACAAGTAATTCATGAGAGATTGGTAAGTCGCAGGAGCGTTACAATCTCCTTGTTGCAGCACCAAGCTCACCAGGTTCCCATCAGGTGTACTGATGGCGGTACGGTCGACATGTTCAGGTACGACCTGAATTTGTTCATATGCATCCTGCCCATCAATTAATGACCGAAATTTACAGCGCGAGACACGCCGCAAGATCCCTTCCATGTGTGGCAAGGGCGATGTCATCTTACGGGTGTTTGCATTGCGTGCACGTAAATCTACCACTACACGCAACCGTGGTGGATTTGACTTCGCCTTCGGAATCAGAAGCATGGGTGCAGTATTCCCAGATTTGGCAATCTTCCAACGTCCAGTACTAAGGTACACCCTCCGCTTCTCGTCCCACTGACCTCTGAGTGCTTCAGGGCAGCGAGAGGGCCTCCATGGGAGGATCTTATCCTCATCAATTAACGGAATAGTATGGTTAATTTTACGCAGTGGAGGTAACGGCGTTTCAGAAGCAACTTTACATATTGGCTTAGCATATTCTAGGAGCTCGTCTCGTGCAGCCTGCAGCAAATCTGCCTCGGGTTTCGTCGAACTCACGTAGACCTTTGCAGTTGCAACCCCTTGTAAAGGTAAAGCATCAGTACTTCCAATACAGACACGGGAGGGATTGAGGCCAACAGTCACCTTATGTTGAAACAACCAGGCGGTACCAAGTATCAGGTCGTAACCACTTAGGTTCGCAACGTAAAAGGTACGCTGACAATCCACATCTTGGTAGCGGAAATTTATACTTGCAGTATAATTAATCTTAGAGCGAGAACCTTGGACGGCAAGCTGCAAAGTCAGAGGTTCAGCAAGAGATTTTGTTCTCAACTTCAACTGATCCACGATCGTCGTTGAAATCAAGTCCCCCAGGGAGCCCGAATCAATCAACGCGCGAACGGGCTGCCCATTCACAAGTGCAACAATGACTAACGGCTTAGCAACAATCCGTTCCGGGACCCGCGGCATCGAAGCGGTGCGGGTTATTCCCTTGTAACCGTCCGTGGGAACTTGAACTCCACCACAGTAGAGTTCAGGATAGTCAACAACGTCAGGGGTATTGTACAAGGACACCAGGTAATCTTCATCCGTTGTGGAATCAAATCCCCTGAACTGATCATTGTATAATAGCCACGCTTTGATCTTGTGACGCAAAATCCAGTTTGCTAGATTAAACTGAGGGTTTGTCAAGTCATATTCCGTGATATACTCGAATAGGTCGTATTTTAGACCCGGAATTCGAGTAATCAATGTGTCGGGTTGACCGAGGTCTTCTGGTTCAAGAAGAATACGCTGCACAGTAATTCCTCTGAACACAGGTAAGTCCTTCGACACATACTCAATGTATCGTTGAACTCCAAATGCCAGGACCTCGCCAATGGCGACTCGGTACTGTGGGCGGACTATGTAAGTCTGTAACTCACTGAGAAGTGCTCTTTTATGGGCATACCACTCCGTAACACAGAATGAAGCAATTCGCAGATATTCCAGCGGCAAAACTGTAATTTCTTCGAAGTACGAGTCCTCAACTGTAAAAGTCTCACTGGATACTCTCAGTACATCGAAGCGACGGGAATCATTGATCCCAATGGCATCATCGCCAGGATACGGCTGCGCATTCTCGAGGAGTTTAGTTATTTGCTCCTCGAGTATATTACCGATTCTGAATTTCGGTGCGGATGCAACATACTCAGCATCAATCTCTGAGTCAACGACTGCAGGATCTGGGGAGTCACTCTCAATATCGTCAGGATAGAGGAGCTCCATATTTTCTAGCTCAACATCATCCTCTGGGACGCAAGGACAAAGTTCAAGCGGCGGCATTTCGGGATCAGTCACCGTATGATCGGAACTGGAATCACTGATGTCCATGTCCGAATCAAACGCAACAGGTTCGTCGACCATTTCTGGTTCGCAAATGTCCATGTCCGACAGCGAATCTTGGGACAGGTGTTCCAGTTCAGACTCAAATGGGGAGTTAGACTCAATTTCGGCTTCCCTTTTAGCTGTCTCGCTGACTATATCTTGGTACCAAGCAACAAGGTCGAAGTCGCGATCTAGGAGTTTCTCCTTTTCAATCACAACATCAAGCCTGGAATCAGGTTTCAAATCCATGATATAGTAAGCATTGTCCCCGTGAGGCTGAGCATGGAAACGTTCACAAGACAAGTCGTGTTTTTGATCCTTCTAGAATGTCTGTTCCAGAATGATGCACACCCCATTGGCAAGCCTGTCACCTAACTCAGTGATGTAATTTTCTGCCATGGGAACATTGCGAGGATCAAGACCTATTGATTCTTGTCGCTTGCGTGCATACCAGAGCCCAATATGGAAGGCTAGATTTCTCAAATGGTCAGAGTCAATCAGGTAATCAATGTCTGCAATCAAATCCATGATTATGTGCTCAGTGGGCGACACGCAATAGACCAAGAATCACTGTTCTCCAAATGGAACCACAGAATCAGCATCGCCCGGGTACGGCTGACAGGATTCAAGTGCCAATCTGGCATTGAGAGCGTACAAATCATCAACTCGGCGTTTTACTGGAGTCTCGATTGGTACGGGATCATCATCTGAGCTCGAGTTTGAGTCGGAACACATGTCCAGCTCAGTCGAAGGTGATAAAAATTTGTGTTCAGGATCCCCTCCCTTATCGGCAAGGACCGCATCGGCAAAACCAACGGCGCCAACAGTAAGTGTCTCGAGTACCTCCGTAGTCTCGTACAATGCTGATTGTTCCATTGTCATCGCGTGCACACCAAATCCAGGTGGCTTGCCTTTCTGTTTCGAAATCACATTGGTGAGTTTCGGACAGTTGCGCTCTAAATGCCCAGGTTCTTCGCAATTAAAGCAAAGTCCCTGTGCGAGCAGTTCATTACGTCTTTTCGCAGATACATTACGACGATTAGAAGGCTGCATGTGAGACACTTTCTTGGTTGAATCAGGTTTTTTACTTGATTCACCTTTACCCGTAGGTGGATGAACATTTACAGCCGATGTATGGAAAGTCTGTCTCACGCGGGGAGGAGTACCGCGACCCCGGCCATTACGTGGTGCCCGATCACGATTACCAGAGCTAGCATTGGCTCGGTTTGATTGATGGGGTGACGACGAATGGCTGGACTGACCAATGGGCTGTTCTGACTTGGGGTGAGTGCCCACATTCAGCATCATTTCGATGCGCTCAGCAGCCTCAACCACTTCATCCCAGGATGAAATCTCCGGGTCAAGCTTGTCGCGGTACAACTCAACTTGTATCTCACGTTTGAGACTACGCCAGAATTTAACAACCTTTTCTTGGTCATCAGCTAATCCGATGGTCTTCCAGAGTTGTTCGAAGAGTGCAATGTGCTCTAGAACGGGCTTTGTATTCCGGAAACAACGGTTCAACTGATCGCGCATTCTATTACAGAAATCTTTAGGGAAACAAAATTCAAACAATCCCCAGAAGAAGTCTTCCAATGACATGGGAGATTTACGAACAACTACTTGTTCGTAATAATCAAGTGCCTTCCCCGTCATGTGGTAAGACAGATAGAATGCCTGTTCATGTTTAGGCACTCGTCCTACAACAAGATAAGAAGTACCTTCCCGCACAAAACGGTAATATGTGGTCGCATTCGCTGACCCGTCATATTTTGTGGGAGGTATAGGCTTCAAGAGCATTTTATGCTTTTTACGGCTCGTTTCTGCCGAACTCATTCGCCGCTTTCCTCGACGGTGAGAATAATCATCCAGCTGGCTGTCCCCACCATCCTCAGATGACGAGGATGATGGATCAGATGGCGGGTCATCTGCCTGACGCACTGCATTGCGAACAGCGTCACGGAGGTAATTACCCGCCATCATCTGCGCGGGTGTACGCTCCTTGGATGGACCCGAAGATTCTGCGGTCTTACCGCGATGAGGCTCCATTCGGCTGCCGTTACTTAGCGGCACTTAGCGGCACTTCTCAGACGATCGTTACTTAGCTTTCGGAGGCTCTCGTGCCGACAGTCCGAGAGGACCTCCACAGTCGGCGCGTGATGCTTCTAGAGCAGTCCAGACCGCTGGACGACCAATGGGATGCCCGTCTCCATGGTATTTTGGACATCTGATAGGCGGGAAAATCCTTGATTTCCTGTGATGTCCCGGCAAATGTTACGGCAAAAGGCCGAAGTAACGAGCCTTGTGAAGTACCGCTGAAGTAACGCTTGCCGAATGGAGCCTGAATCTCTTGCGCAATATTTGCGTGAACATTGTGCTTAGCCTTACTTGAGGGCAGTTTAATAACTGGTCTTTCATTTTCAACGGACTGTCTCAATTTACTGAGCTGTCTTTCCAGGTCAGCAATCTGTTCTTTCATTGTCTGGCCAGACTTTGAATCAGCTCTCTTTTGAGTCGAATCCTGAGAGACAGAGGGTTGCGATGGGGACTGTGGAATTTCTTCCACAGACTCCGTGTCCCCATCCGAGTCATCGCATGCTGTCAATGGCGGCATATCATCAAAGAATTCGGGTGGAGTACTCGGTCTCTCCTCTTTGATAATGTCACGAATGACTTCGTAATTTTTTAGCACTTCTCTTTACTGCGCCAATTCCTCCTTAGTCATATTACTGAAGATACCGAAGTTGCGGGGGTCAAAAGCCTTCCCCTTGTTGTGAGAAGTACCCTCACCCGACGGAACTGCGGGACTCACAGGACTCAGGTCCGGAATTTTCCGACCCCCCGGAGTTTGGGGCATCCGTGGAACCACGGTGATTATTCCCCGTGAGGTTAGTAACTTCCTCAGGCTCCGCATGGGAATTCTCATTGCTCTGATGCGCAGCACTGGATTGATTTCCATCGTGATATGGAATGAAGCTATTCCGAGTACTCGGAGCACTGCCCACTTTGCGCGCAGAGGCATATGCCTCCGCTGCAATGTGTTCGTAGCGACGAGCAATGTTGAGCCAGTCCTCAGAACTGAGATCATGACCAGCACGACTAATAGTAGAAGGGGTAGGAATCTTATTAACTGAATCCTCCGTGTTATTACTACGAGGCGAAGCCGATCGCACACTGTGAGTGCGCGAGTTCTTCCGAGTCACCGGAGACCAGGGACCACTTGCACGTCCTGCTGATCCTCCATGGTGTTCAGCATGTTGAAGTCCACGTCACTCGTCAGCGCAGATACCTCAGACGGCTGTGGGCTATCTTGTCAGCACAGGGCCTCGCTGCAGGGTTTACTGCGACGTAGGCAACTGGGCGATACAAGGAATAGGCGAAACGCAGTCAATTAAGCACTGGAGAGTAGACTAGAATAGTGTAAAGAATGTAAGTAATTACTTAGGGTTATATACTACGAAATAAAGGGGTTCTTTAGGGACTAGGGGTCTAGGAGTAACTGCGGACGCCAAGGGGTAAGGGGTAAGGAGTGATCCTGACAAGCAGGGGTTGGCAGGAGTCAATCGAAACAAGGAGTACGATCCAAGAGGTGAGGGGTATAGGGGAAGAGAGTGAGACAAGGGATAGGCAAGGGGTAAAAGACCACCGGGTTAATGATAGGGCGGGTTAATAAGAATATGAGATCAACGCAATAATCCGGTGAGGCATTCTGGAAGAATCCGGATAGTATGTGAGTGTCGGGTTGTTGAGAAGGAGTGAAAAAGGGTGGATCATGACATTACCCCCCCTCTAGGGATGTTTCGTCTCGAAGCATCAAGTCCATTAACTTTTCTTTTTTGACCTCGAGGGGGGTTTCTCCAATTTCCAACCGCCTTTGCCGTCTGGTATTTCCCTTGGTGCCCACGGATTTTTCTTGTAATAAGCCGCCATGGCTTCATCCGCGCCAACCAAGTGATGCCATGGTTCCGAAGTGCATTCTTCCATTGGGTAGCCTTCCCATCGGATATAATACCGAAGGTCTTTGCACCGTTGTTTGATGTTTAACACCTCTCCAACCTCGTAAAGATCAACGCCATCGACCACGTCGGGAGGCGGTGGAGGTACAGTTTTCTGGTGTTCGGCCACAGGGGGAACCCAGGGTCGAAGAAATACGGTGTTGAAGACTGGATGTACCTTCCACGTGGCGGGAAGTTTAAGCTCATATGAAAGAGCTCCGACCTTTCGTACGACTTTGAAGGGACCATGACGCTTGTCGTCCAGTTTTTTCATAGGTCGATGCGTTGTCAGATTCTTCCCTGAGAGGTAAACCTCATCCCCGGGTTTATACCCGGGATCTTCTCCTCGTTTGCGGTCATAGAACCGTTTCATCGTCTCTTGTGCCACCTTCATAGAGGCTGCAGCTTCCTCTCGTACCAACTTCATGCGTTTAGCGAAGTCATCTGCAGCCTCAGTCGGCACCTCCACCCGGGGTTCTGTCCCTTTCCGCGGATGGAATCCCAACATGGTGTAGAACGGGGTAAATCCCGTCGTAGTGTGCACCTTGTCGTTATAGCTGAATTCTGCCATAGCTAGCCAGTCCGACCAATCGTCTTGCATGAAATTCGTGAAGACGCGCAGGTATTGCTCGACCTCCTGATTAACCCGTTCGGTCTGTCCATCGGTCTGAGGATGATAGGTGGTCGAGGCGTTCGATTTTATGCCTAGAAGTTTCAACAAGTCCCGCATAAAGTGGCCCACGAAGATCTGGCCACGGTCGCTGATGACTATCTCCGGAAGGCCGTAGTCCTTCCAGACGTGGTCGCGATATAACCGGGCTATTCCTTCTGCGCTGATGTGTTCCGTGCAAGGTAGAACCCGGATAGCCTTGCTGAGGCGGTCGACGATTACTGCGATAGAATCATAGCCATTGCTCTCGGGCAGTTTGACGATTAGGTCGATAGAGATATATTGCCATGGCTTCTCAGGCACCGCGTTGGGATGTAGAGGTCCTCGCGGTTTTGCAGGGAAGATCTTCGTTCGTTGACAAGTAGGGCAAGCGGCAACGTATCCCTTCGTTTCTTTGACTACCGAGGGCCAGTAGTAATTCCGGGTTATTAATTCGGCTGTGCGATATCGTCCTGGGTGACCAGCCAAGTAATCATCGTGGTGCGCCTTGAATATGCGATGTCGCAATCCCTGGTCGGCGGGGACATAAATCAACCCGTCTTTGGTTAAGAACCCGTCGTGTTCTTCCCAACCGCTGTCCGCCGTTTTCACGGCTTCTCGCGCTACGTCTTCCCATTTATCCTTCTTCTGTTTGATCTCTTCCATAAACCGATCTCCTGGGGTATCATCAAGTACTGCGGGCATGGCTCGCAGAAACTCAGCCCCAGGCACCGGGTTCTTCGAGAACCATCCTTCTGGTAGATGAATCATGTTGGAGTTATCTAGTTCCCCGCATTCGTGTCCACCTCTTCGAGACAACGCATCGGTCTTCGTGTGTTGCTTCCCGGGTTTATGGACTAAGGTGAAGTCATATTCACTCAACTCCAGAGACCACCGGGCTTGTCGTCGATTCAACTTCTTGGTAGTAGTGAAGTATTCCAAGTTTTTGTGGTCCGTCCAGATTTCGAATCGTCTTTGGCTTCCTTGTAAGAAATGTCGCCATTCGTATAAAGCTCGCATAACGGCGAGCATCTCCTTGTCATGTATATCGTAGTTGCGTTCCGTGTCGTTCAGTCCTTTAGACAGGAAGGCAATGGGCACCCAGACACCGGCTTGGCATTGGGTCAAACAAGCCCCAGTAGCGAAATCAGAAGAATCCGCCTCTACCCTCCATTCCCTGTCGTCCGTAGGGAAATGTAGGACGGGTTCTGATGTGACGGCGTCAATCAGACGTCGGAAAGCTGCGTTTTCCTCGTCCCCCCAACGCCATCGCGTAGCCTTCCGGGTTAATCGCGTGAGGGGTTTGGCGTGGTCGCCAAAGCCCTGTATGAATCGCCGATAGAAGTTGAGGAATCCGAGGAAGCTTTGAACGTCTTTGACGTTCCGGGGAGTAGCCCACTCCCGTACACCGGCCACCTTGACTGGGTCCATCCTAATCTTGCCGTCTCCGATGATCACTCCCAGATATTCCACCTCCCTCTTCTCGAACTCGCACTTTTCGTGCTTGAGAGATAGGTCGTGGTCTTTCAAGACTTGAAGAACTTCCCGCACCGTTGCGCGATGATCCTCTAAGTTGTCGGAATAAATGAGGATGTCATCCAGGTAGACAATAACCCGGCCTTCGGCAATTTGTCGTTCAAAGATCTCGTTCATCATGGATTGAAAGGTGGCTGGAGAGTTGGTGAGCCCGAAGAACATAACGAGAGGCTCCCAGAGCCCCCGGTTAGTCATGAACACCGCCTTTTCTTCGTCGCCTTCTTTTATCCGGATGTTGTTGTAACCCCATCGGACGTCCAGTTTAGTGAACCAGGTTGCCTTTCTGAGCATATGCATGATTTCCGAGATCAACGGAATCGGGTATCGATTCTTGATAGTAAGTTCGTTTAACTTCCGATAGTCTTGAACGGGGCGTAGCTTTCCGTCTTTTTTCTTCACGAAGAAGAATGGAGAAGCCCAAGGAGATTTAGAAGGTCGAATACGTCCGGTTTCCAAGTGTTCCTTGATGAAGGAGTCTAACTCCCGTTGTTCTGTCGGGTTGAGCAGAATATTCCGCCCCTTCACGGGTTCTGAGCCGGGTTTTAATTCGATGGCGTGATCCCATTTCTTCTGCGCGGGGAGTTTGTCGAACTTGTCCTTTTCGAACACGCTTCGGAAATCTTGAAGGTAATGTTCTGGGACATTGTCTTCAATCTTCTGTTCGCCTTTGGCCTCATTAGCGGCAGCCGCTAATTTGGTAGCCACGCTTCCCATAGCCCGAACGTGAGCCGCGTTGCGTTGTGGCAGGGCAGAGTCATCGTAGATCTTCGTGATAAAGATACGGTCTCCTTCTCGAACATCCTCTCGGTCTTCCTCGTCCCATTCTTCCTGTAGGCGAGCTCTCTTACAGGCGGGAGGGCATCGAGTGAACTTCAACTCGTTCTTTTCCCAGTCGATCTCCGGGTTGTGTTTCCGGAGCCAATTGTAGCCGATGATAACATCGCTCTTCCCAGTATCCGTGATTGCGAATGGGAAAACTTCAGTATGGTCTTGGACTGTGATGCGGAGGCGAACTACGTGCGTGATTTGTCCTCCGCGATTGAGTGTCCCGTCGGCGTTGTATACCGGGATTGGCAAGGGGAGGGGTTCTCTTTCCATGCCTCTTTCTTCCACAAGGCGTTCGTGGATAAACCCGCCTGTGGCCCCACTGTCGATTAACCCGGCCACAGTACAACCCCGTAGGTTGTTCAATTCCTGTAGGGTCACGGGGAGCACCATCGAGTTCCCGTTCATTGCCCGCACATAAGCCGGTGGTTCTCTCAACGCGTCCAACGCGTCCAGAGCATCGGGAGGGTACGTTGTCATTAGCCCCTCCAGTAGTTCTTCAGTAACCTCGGTTTGTCGATGAGGGTGAGTCCATCGTTGGACTATAGCCATGGCGTCGGATGGTCGTTCATTAATCCGGGCCAACGTTCGTTCAGCACTACCAACAGGGAGTCTGCGCCATTCCGCTTTCTCCCTTTGTTGGTTATTCGGCTTTCGCCTTCGGGAGTTCGGAGAGGGACTGGCCCCTCCACTCCTTTCATCGAGACTTGAAGTCTCGTCGTTGTCGTCTGCACTGTCTTGCTCACTAGGTTCCGAAATAGACAAAGCTTCAAATGAATTGATGGATGCAATCGGTACACTGGGGCTGGGTATAGGTCGAGAGTAGGCAGACTTTACTCGCGACCGCCGGGAAAATCCTCCTGATCCTGTTCGTCCTTCAGCGCCTCGGCGTACATGGCCCTAAACTGCGGGTCTTGCACCAAGCGGCGAGGACAGTGACGGGCCAAGTGTCCTTCCTGCTTGCAATTGTAGCAAGTGACGCGCGAGGAGGGAGTCTTCCCTTTACTATCCGCGTGGTCGATATCCATAGGGACCGGCGTGACAGTAGTAGTCGTCGTAGAAGCCGGAGTAGAAAACGGGTTGTTCCCGAAATGGGTAACCGGGTTATTCGCCGGATTCTTCCACTCGTTCCTGCGAGAATTCGAGTGGGAGGATGGGGAGTAGGACGTGTGCATCTTGGGGGCGGAAACAGCGTTCCCTCCATCCCTGAGGCTTCCTTCCATAACCCGGAAGGCGCGGTTCAACCCGTCGTGTTTGATAACCTGCGTCTTCCGGTCCTTGTAGGTCAGGGGCAAGGATGACTGCCCATAGACCGCCTTGATGACTTTCTCGTCGATCCCGCGTTTAAGCAGGCGAATGAGGGTAACTTCGTCATAGGCCGCTGTCTTGTTGAGAGAGTCGAGGACGGTGAAGTATTCCGTCGCCGTGCTCTTGCCTTGACGGAGTTTCTCCATTTTAGCCTGTGCGATTTCTATCTGCGCACCACCTTTGAACGCCTCGATGACGGCGAGGCGAAAGGTCTCCCAGGTAGAATAGGATCCAGTAGCGTCCTGGGTCTGCATGGCCAACACGACGTTGTTGGCCCACTGGGAGGCAGAACCGTCCTTCATGTAGGAGAGTGCGAAGGTGATCTTCGTACTGTCTGCAGTGTAGGCGGTGTTGCCATTGAAGTTCAACCAACAATCCGCCAGGAATTGGTCCACCTGTTCTGAGTCCCCGCTAAACATGCGGGGAGCAGCAACCCGGGGTTGCTTAGTGTTGACCTTGACCTCTCCTCCGGCGGAGAGGGAAGGACGCCGTTCATGGGTAGAACTGGCATCCCGTAGCGTGTGCATGGCCTCCGCTAGTAGCTGGTTCTGCGAGATCTTCTCTTCGCTAGCCTGCAGAGCCTGGGCCTGCATCCCGGAAAGAGTTTCCCGGAGTACAATGTTTTCGCCGTGGGCTTTGAGAGCCTGTTGGTAAAGGAGCTCGAAACGTTGAGTCTCCGTGTGGGCCGCGAAGATGTCGGGGTCCGGCATAGTGAAGGTGCCTTCACTCATCGTATCGTCCAATTGAGTCGTTGGTAGGGGACACTATTCTTTTGTCAGCACAGGGCCTCGCTGCAGGGTTTACTGCGACGTAGGCAACTGGGCGATACAAGGAATAGGCGAAACGCAGTCAATTAAGCACTGGAGAGTAGACTAGAATAGTGTAAAGAATGTAAGTAATTACTTAGGGTTATATACTACGAAATAAAGGGGTTCTTTAGGGACTAGGGGTCTAGGAGTAACTGCGGACGCCAAGGGGTAAGGGGTAAGGAGTGATCCTGACAAGCAGGGGTTGGCAGGAGTCAATCGAAACAAGGAGTACGATCCAAGAGGTGAGGGGTATAGGGGAAGAGAGTGAGACAAGGGATAGGCAAGGGGTAAAAGACCACCGGGTTAATGATAGGGCGGGTTAATAAGAATATGAGATCAACGCAATAATCCGGTGAGGCATTCTGGAAGAATCCGGATAGTATGTGAGTGTCGGGTTGTTGAGAAGGAGTGAAAAAGGGTGGATCATGACATATCTGCCCGACTGCCATGGCTCTGGGGAGAGCGTGGCAGACCCGTAGTCACCTCGCTGTAAAGCAGCGCGGGACTGACGGGGCGAGACTGGGGATGAGCACCAGAGTTGGAACCCATCCCAGGAAACATCGATCTCAAAGAGCCTCGCAAAGAAGCCAGCGGCGACGCCAGGCCGTCGCAGACTTTCTTATGAGTAGCATATTGAGGAGTTTCCGTAGGTTGAGACATTTCGATTGGGGGATGTCGATGCAGAGTGGCGGGGGCAGTGGATCAGACTGAGTTAGCCAGGCAGAGCAACGACGAGAGCAGACTGTTAAAAATATGTGATGGGGAGCTCGAAGCTAAGTCCCGGCACACGAAGAAAGGTGGGTGGTCGGTCCAAGTAACAGGTGTAAGTCTTAGATTAACCGGGGAATCTCAACCTATGACAGGGTTTTTATAGTAGATACGAAATAGATCAATCAGAAAAAGATGGTAACGAATGTGGAGCCTCCATGGAAGTATGATACGGATGGGAACGGAAATGGTAAGGAAGGAGCGGAATAATAATGAGTAGGGAAATGGTGGAATGTAGATGTATAGATGAAGGGTAAATCGACCGAACTGTCACAGGAACTATGTTTTGTAGCCAGCGTGTCGTCTGATTCTCGCGTTTCCGAGAGTGTCGGCTGTCGATTGCGCTCGGCACATCAGGGTCACGACGGTCAAAATAAATAGGACCGAAGTCGTAGGGTGTGTGGTCGGCTTCGGGAGCATTGTTGGGGGCGGCGCACGGTCATCAGCTGCCATCCTGGGGATGGTCCCCTGCAAATCCAACTTGTCCAGGAAGGGGTGGCAAAACTCCCTGAGCCAACGTCCGGCCATTGCTGAGATACACGAGAGGTCATACTGCGAGAGTTTTTTGTCAGTGGTGTGGTAGTGGTGGGCCAGGGCTTGGCGAGTACGATGTAGGTGTTTGATCTGTCTTGGGTAGTTTAGGCCGGAAACCATGTACCATATTCTGGAAGAAGATCAAGTCAGTGTGCAGGAAATGAACTGGGTTTATACAATGCAGCTAACCCTCGCTTTGACCGCCCAATTTGGCCGAAGTCCAATTTTGGCTGTGCACCGCCCTTTTGAGTGCCTCTCCAAGCCCATACAGCTGCACACTGCCGGCAGCAACACCTCTGCAGGGCCTATGGTAAGTCCCACGTGTCGTGGTGCACGGACACTGAGCGCGCCGCCGGGCATGACCTCTCCCTCTCATTTCGCTCGTTTCCCCCTCGTTGCCGGTTCTACTAACTCCTAAATGCATTTTAAATACTATCTATGTATCTATACTAACGCGCCCCAGCGCGTCTGCGTCTGCTCACCTTCCCGACCCATCCCACCATCGACGGGAAACCCATCACAGCCAAACAAAGCGGCTAACTTGATGGGTGCTAAAGCGGCATGAGATGCCAGCGTAGCACCCATAAGCGCCTGGCCCCGCGCTCTAGACCATGACGGTCCAGAGCAAGAGGCAACAGGACGCCCAACCAAACACAACACTTACTTAACAGGTGCTAAGACGGCAGTGATGCCGGGTAAGCATCTTAGCACCAATCAAGTTAGCCGTTTTGTTTGGTTGGGCATCTTTTCCCTCTTGCTCCCGACGTTCATGAAGTCTGCGCCCACTGGTAAGTCGACCGCACTATCGTAGTTAGTAGTATAGCAATACAATGAAATGCTGCGTGAATGGTGCCCGACGCCTGCCTGCTGCCTACGGGCTTTAAATGAGAGAGAAAAAAAAAAGATGGCGCCAGTCGTGTGTGTGAAGGTCGTCACACACATCAGCGCTGCATTGTAGACGTCAGCATTCCGGCAGGAAACCTTCACGAAATTCGTACTGACCTCATTTCAGATGTCTGTCGCCTCCCTCGATATTACGGATGACGAGGGTCAAGATCCCCGCGATGAAATCTGTAAGTGCTTAGCTGGCGGAAGTATCGTAGACTGACGCGCGCCAGCTGTCGCCGACGAGTCTGTGGGCAGCCCATTTCGAGACACGCAGGAAGACGACCGCCACCTGCTTTCACTGTGCCAACAACTTCACGACGTGTGCATCTGCCCGCCCATGCCGGGTCCGACCAGCTGTCACGGTCACCGAGGCCACTGGTGCAATACGAGCATCCCCTGATTGTTGGCTCGCGTGCCCCCACCCCCACGTATCAACCCGACATGCTGCCTCCGCTTTTCCTTCCCTGCAGCGACAACGAGACTGATAACGTGTGTATGATCCTACTTTGGGATATACTTATGCTGACCCTGCTCTTCCAGGAGGCACCATTGTCTCACAATGCAGCCGATGCCCCACCTGCGCACCCTCGCCCTCGTCCGCCGTCGCCGCCTCGCAAGCGCTGCCGTGTTCACGTATGTAAAATCCAGACTATATTGCGATGGTGCTAACACTGTACCCAGAAATCCACCAACAATGAAAAGATACTGGCGCACGTTAAGTGCTTTGTGGACTTGGAAGCGCAGGAGACCGACGTGGAGGAGGAGGACAATGAGACAGACGCCGACATGGTCGGCTTCATCGACGACAATCCCGTTGATGACGAGCCAGTGCACCATCCCGATGACATACACCGGGAACATTGGCGTCGTGTGCCAGAATCCCAGCGCCGTCGACGGGAGCAGCACGAGATAGAGGCCCACAAGCTCGAGAACGAGGTCAAGCACTACGAAGACATGGCGCGTCAAGCCCGTGTGTCTGATCCAGAGCTCGAAGGCGAAGGATCCGTCCCCGCGGCTCCCACATCCCGGCGACTGTCCCATCTACCGACTCTCGGTCCCCACTCGAAGCGAGTACCTCCTGATGCACTTTCTCCTCCGCTGCAAAGGCCTTCGCAGCGCATTCACCTGGGGTGATGGCTCGGGGAGCGTCTACGTGGAAACCGTCGACTTGTTTTCCCTCTGGAAGGCTTTAACGAAGTACATATTTTTCAAAACCAGTCTCCAATCGAGTTGACGCCGGAGGAGCGAGTCCCTGCTCTGTCATTTCCTTCCTTCCAATCCCCCGTCAGCTGCTGGGCGTGCGTCATCGCAGGCACCCAGCTTTACAAGAACGACATTGTATTCGTTATGGACAATTCCGAGTACCTAGCAATCCCTCGTGTGCCATATGCGAAAGTCCTCGACACCAACTCTGCCCCTGATCCTGAATTATTCGATCCAGATCAATTTCAGACTTTGCACCCCAGCGACCAACTCGTCAAGCGCAACATGTTCTGGCTGTGGGGCAAAGAACGACGATTTCAAAGTGGGCTTGAACACCGGTCGTGGAAGCCATCGTACACCACGCTCAAGAATGCCGTCCCGAGTGACTGTCAGCGCGCGTTGTTCGCGCAAAGCGGTCATCATGCTCTCCAGGCGACCCCCTTCACCGGTCGATGCTGCGCGCTGCAAGAAGGGGATCTTGTGGTCGTCGTCGCTGGAGAACATACAGGGAGGACGGGCTTCATCATGGTTTTAGCTGAGATGAAGCAAAAGGACGCACAAACAAAACGCGACCGGCTGGTGCGTGTCGCCGCCGTTTTAGAACGCTACAACAGCACCGACGCGATTTCTAAAAAGTCACTCGAGTCTAAAGAGAATCCCTGCTTCGCCGTCGCCATCCAATGCCTCTGCCTCCACATCCTCTCCACTCCCCACCCGCTTTCCATTGACAATCGAGTCGCCGTCGTCGCCGGAGCTTCTCGAGGTTCCTCCAGACGAGTCGAATCTATCGGCGATGACGGTGTGGTGACTATATTGGTGTCTGGCGCTGATCCTTGCCAAGTCGAGATGAGACATTTGCGACGCGACTTCTGTGTTTGCGACGTGGTCGAGATAATCCGAGGCCCGAAGCAAGGAACTGCGGGTTTTGTGATCGAGGTGCACACCGGTGGATTCGTTGTGTTTTGTCCCATAAGCAGATTGTCACATTGTCGACCGCCGCGCATTTTTATCTAACTTTGGTCTCACAGTGCATGATTCCCCGCATGTTCAATGCGATGTCCGACGGTTACAGCTTCAACCGGGAGGCCATTCAGCCGGTTTGTATCATATTTCCACCTCCTCGATGCTGAACTCAGAGTTCCCACAGCATACTATTTATGAAGATCCCACCCACCTGGAGCAGAGTACTCCAGTGAGTGGATAGTTGTTTGTTTCTCTTCTCTACATCAGTCTAATCATTCAATTTTATTTAGTTTGCCGTCGCCAACTCCAACCTCAAATTTATTCCCATCAATGCCCAAGGATTTGTGGTCAAACTGCCGGCAGAGTTCTATGCATCGCCAACGATGCAAACGGCAGCCCAAAATCGTGCTTTTTATGACGAGCTCCACACGAAACGAAGGGAAGGTTGGCTATCTGACGCCCTTCCCAGTCCCCCCTCAATCAAACCAAGCTCGATCGTGATAACCTCGAAGTTCGCCTGGAGCTGATGTCCTACCCAACGAAGATCCCGCCGGGCGCCATCAGGCCCCATTGACGCACGCTGCCCGACCCAACGACGGGTCTAGACCAGTGTATTAGCGCAGCGGTGTGGCGCGTCATCATTATCGGGCCCGACGTGTTCGGCAGCCGACAACATGTCGGTCAATATGCGGAAACAATACCCGCTTCCATCCAGCACGGAAGTCCGGTGGTAGAAGTGAGGTTTCCTTTGGAAAGCGCTGGGAGACCTCTGAATGGGACCTACCACCTCGAGTGTCTCTGCTGCTCACGCAATGTCGCACTCGATGTGTGGAACATTCCTGCCACAGATTTTGATGCGCCTTTTGACCCGGTTTGGCCCCAGAAAGGTTGGACAAAGTCGGCGAAGATGACGAAAGGGAAGTAACTGCGGACATCTTTTGTTTTTTTCATATCTACAACGCAACGCAATGGACCCAAAATGCTATCTACGATGTGTACTGGTAAAATGAATATAGCTAGAACGTGAAACAATAATTGGTAGGGGGAAAGGTACTGGAAAATTTGAAGGGGCAAAATCTGAAAGCGCCCCTTCCCACTTTGGGGTGTCAGTGGAATGAACAATGAAGACGCTGACTACGTTAAGAACCTACACTGACGAACTCAACCTGTTTTTAGGAACCTCACCATCGGTACAAGTGTTTTAGTTTATTTTCCTTCGCAGCAAGTCTGACTCCGAAACCAATGACCGACGCCACGAACGGTCGAGTCTTACAGTCCCGCACCAAGCCCCTGTCAGTCGTGCCGCCCATGCCACTGACTGCCAAAGCGAAGGTAAGTTCTTGTCGCTATTCCCTTGGATTGAATGATTAATACACGACGCAGACCGCCAAAGAGAAGCTTGACGCGGTTTCTAAGCCCACGAAAACCAAGGCAAGTTTTTGCTTATGAAGGCGACTTGACTTGACCTTTTTTCCGCGCTCAAGCCCCCACGAAAGCTGCGGCAGCGCCAGGTCCAGTCGAATCAGACGCCATGAAGGTATGTCTGATTTCTCCGGAACTGGGCACGTACTTATGGTGCCTCAGGCCCGGACTGCAGACGTGGGCCATGCGGCGGTGCCAACCGAGCCCAAATGCCCACGTCTGGTTCATAGAATGTTTGTGGAAGTGCGCCCGGTGTCCCAAGTGTGGGGACTGCCCAACAGAGTCCCGCCAAAGCTCGATGCCCCGCCAAAGCCCGATGCCTGCGGCACCAATGACCCAGACATGGTGCCTGACCCCGAGGTCAAGATCCTTGACGCCCCCGACACCCACAAGCCGGACAACGAGATCCTTAACCCAGACGGCGAGATCCTTGATGGCCCCGATATCCATGACCCAGACGACGAGTTCGCAGACATCGAGGACAACTCTGAAGACAGGAACCACTTCTGCGACTTCCCGTGCCCTCTTAACACCCCCACCCACGACCCAACCGTCGAGGATGACCGGGGCATCCACCACTCTCCATGCACTTCGCTAATGCCTTGTGGTCGTGGCCCGGCCTTTGAAGGGCTGGAAATGCCGGCGCACGGCGACAACTACAGGCCTCCTCCACCGGCGATGGTCAGATTCGCTGAGATCCAGAAGATGACCGAGTTGAGGAGAGAGGGCATCCCACCAACGAGCGGATTACCCGGATTTGCGCTGAACTCACAAGGCCACATCCACGCAATTTACGCGCTGAAGGAACCGGTGGGAGACAACGACAGCGGTAGCGGCAGTGGCGACTGTAGTGACAACTTTTCGGAGACAGAGGTGGCTGAGAAGGCGAAGGAGGCTTGCCTGAAGAGACGCGACAGGAACGTGCAAACGCAGGAAGAGGCCGATGTGGAGGATGAACAAGTGTTTCTGGAGGAGGCGGACCGAACCAGCGACGAGGAGAAGGGGCGAAAGAAAAAGAAGAAACCAAGCGGGAAACCGAAGAAGAAGAGGAGTGACAAAGGGAAGGGGAAGGCGGTGGACATGGGCGCTGACAGCGATAGCGCAAGCGTGCCAACAGCTGGCACAGCATGGAAGAAGAAGTCTAAGAAATGTTCAGCTGGCGTGCGCGGTGTGGAGGTGCTGCTGGGCAGTGACTTCGACGTCGATTCGGAGAGAGGGGGTGAGTTCTCGGGGGGCTACACACGCGGTCCCATTCCCGTGGCCTGCAAGGAGGAGGCGCTTCAGGCGAGGGAGGACTACAACGAGCGGCTGGAAGAAATTGCGAAGAATTACAATCGCCCGATGCGCACGATACAGGAGTGAGTGGGCGAGGTCACTCATGTACCGCGCAAGAAGATGATGTGGAACATGTACCAGCAATGGTACGTGCAACACGGGAGCAAGCCAAAGCCAGATGGAAGTGAGTTCTTAGTCTGTATGCCAGTTTTCGACGTTCATACTGATTCACAACATATTCTAGTGACAGCAGGGGACTGGAACAAGATTGTCAAGGGCGAGTTCGACGCGAGCATCAACGAGATGGCTCCCGAGGACCGTGATGACCCCGAGGCGATCCAGACGCACTTCGCAGATATCGCCGAATGGCATTTGAAGGCCATGACGACTGAACTCACCCACCTGAAGATGCAAGGGAAGCTAGTGCTCCCAGTGGCCAAGTATATTCGGACGTTGACAACCCTGGTATGTCGCTGTCGATTGCATCAAACATCACTGACTTGGGTGTGCGTATCAGGCTACAAAGGCATTCGATGAGCTCAGCATCCACATCTTTGGGTTCACCATCGACAACGACGGGCAGGCGAGCATGATGTGGGGAGGATCACCACAGTACGGGGAGCTCAGAACAAGGTGGGACACGAGCATCACCGCTCAGTTAAAGGATTATGAGGCGATGTTTCGGTAAGTAACTGTGCTTATGCTTATGTGGAAGAAGGAAACTGACCTGCGGCGCGACAGTCTGCTCAGGATGGAGGCCCGCTGCGAAGAACCGAAAGCAGTCGCCCCAAAGAATGGTGAATTAAGACAACACGCTGGGAAAAGAGAACAAGAGTACGAAGGACGCCTGTTCACTGAGGCTCTGCGACTCGACCTCCGTGAGTTCTTTTGCTGTATTTGATTGGCTGTTTACTGAAGAAACTTAGAAGAAGCGTCCAGCATCACCGACTTGTCCAAACCCCTGAAGATGGAATGTGATCTGTCGTTCCTCGGCTGGAAGCACCAGGTCTGCCTCATTAACTGGCCAATGTCCATGTCAGCAAAGAAGCTCCAGCCCTGCGTGGGCTTTAAACCGAATGCCGATGCCCTACAAACAATAATACTGCTGCTGAAGAAACGACACCTTCTGCAACTGGAGCCCGAGCCCGAGTGCAACGACAAAGAAGACAAGGAAGAGAACGAAGAGTGGATGGCATGGGTGCGCACCTGGGAGGAGGATGAGAAGGATGCAGACTTGGCACCGCAGATTGAAAGCTGGACCGAAATTAAGAAATGGTCTATGTATTTAACTGGGGCACCTAATGATTTGCCTTGTTTGTATCAGGTGAGAAAGAGCTGTCTGTGGAAGATCAAGGTGAGCTCGCAGTCTTAATTACGACAGACGGAACGGAGCTCCAGCACATCAGCGACGGGAAGTGGTACAAGACATATCTAGAGGGGGTGAAGAAGAAGGAAGCGGAGGGAAAAGGAAAGGGAAAGGGGTCGCGCAAGCGCAGGAGGGACCCGGAGGGGGCACCCTGGAATACCGTCGGCGAGGACGCTGACGCCTCTGACGCCGATGCTGCGATGACGGTGGGGGCCGTGAATCGTCATACCGCCACCCCCGCACCTGCCCGCCCCCACGCCGCGACTTCTCGCCCCAAAGCTGGTCCCGCCTTGGACTTGTCGTAAGACCTTCAGCCCCCTTTCAACCCTTTTGCCCCTGTCAGTCGCCCCAAACCTCGCCCACTCTACGCCATGAAGAGCACTTACCAGATGGGGCACGCAGGTGGAGCTGCTGTCGCCAGTTCCTCGAAAGTCCAGTTGGAGGATTCGTCGTTGGGGAATCGTGTTGCGACATGGGAAGAGAGCTACGAGCGAGACAACCAGCAATATACGGAGGAGCTCGGAGGGATGGAGGAGCCGACACCGCCTGTGAAGCGTCGGAGAGTCGAGGCCGACTTCGACACCCAAAACCGGCTGGTGATACTCACGGATTCGCGCAAACGAAAGTGAGGAGAGGTGCAGTTGGAGAGGGAGCGTCCGAAGGAGGGTTCGACTCCCCTGCTGGGGGAATTAGTTTTGCGCGACCCCAACAGGGAGCTTCGCCGCTCCACCCCCGCGGGCCTGCCGACGGTACCAGTCGCGGACGACATGTCACCAGCGAATGTACTCTGAATCTGCTGGACATTGATGCCTGGAAACGTGTCTGGGGGTGAGTCGGTGTGTCGGTATGCAGCAGACGGCAAGATCAGCCAAAATTTCTACGTGGCGCGTTGGAGAGCGAGAGGTCCAGGGGACACTCCTGCGGAGCTGGATGAAGGGATGGCGGCCTTGGAGGTTCGGGTGGCTGCGAAGTGGGTGCGCTCAAATAAATATAGGATTCCCATTGTCACGAACAGACATGTCAGGTACCATGAGGCAATTTACGCAGATTTCTTTAGTTCGCTGTAGTTTTTCATGTAGTTTTGGACGTATGTGTATTTTATTTGTATGATTTGCTGCAGTACTTAGTAGATAGACGGCCACTGGTGGCACCCCAAAGCGGAAACAATGGCATTGAGGGAATGCCACCGCAAATGATTTTAAAAGGCGAGTCCGTAAAAAGTTTCCCCCACACCTTTACTCATGCCATCATGCCACCAACCCGCACCAAACCTCTACCCCACGTGTCTGCGGCGTTGCTTCCACCATATGTCGTCCCTGAGGTCCCCGGCGAGCAACCCGACGCTGACTCGCTACGGGATATAATCTATGAGAACTCGGAGGGTAGGCGTATACAGCTCAACGCGGATTTGTGCAAGGCCCATGCAGCCCACCCGAGTGCGCTGACTTCAAAATATTCTCATTCTAGTTTTTGAAGCTGATAACTTATGCAGACACTACCATGCTCGCCGTTATCCTTACTTCCGACCGGACCACCCGCGAGGGTGGCGCCGATGCCATCTTTGATGCGCTCGAAAGCCATGGCTGGATCAATAGCGGCGACAAAACCCGAGTTCTAACCCCGACACCGGCCACGGGCTCTTCAGCGAACGTCGCAATCCACCCTTTCACCAACGTCATCGCGGACTGCTCGCCCGAGTTGATGGACAGATTGCGCAATGAACCCGTCCAACATACTCCGGGACTTACCTTTTATTGTTTTGGGACGTCACCCGCTCTACCATGGTTCCGAATGGCGTTGACCGGCCTCAGAAACACACAACACCCGATGAAATCAAGGCGGCCTTCTCGGGGCGCATCCTTAGCGACCCCGATGCAGTCCGACTGATCGAGCGGAGCCCCGATTTGATCCCCGGGAACCACAAAGCCGAGTTTATCTTGAGGGTGGCCCTTCATTTTACAGAAATTAACACTTGCACTGTCCACCCGACGCAGAACTCGCCGCCGCAAACTGCATTCCGCATTTACATGCCCCCACTCACCAAAGACTTTGATAACCACCGCGCGTTGGCGGAGTACATGGCCTCCCGCACCTTCTCCTTCGATGTTCTTGGCCGCGGCCGCGCTACACCGTGGCTGGGCAATCTGCACGCTCCTAAAGCTCGGCCAATGGTATGCACGGAATGTAGCGGTATTGACCACTACAAACAGGACTGTCCCATTCTCAACTCGGCCGGCTATCGCTCCACCCATAACATCACTATTGTTGATTCGAATGCCGACTCCGAGATTGCGACGACCCTGTCGCTTGTAACGACCGCACAGTCCAACCAGGCCACAACCAGTAATGACAATGGCAGTTGGCAGACGGTCCGTGGGAGCTATCGCGGCGCCGGGCGAATCTATCGTAGAGGTTATAATCGCGGCTTTGGATATGACGGATATGGCGGCCGTGGTTTTTAATTGCGACGCATACTCGAAATAGCCATCCTTTTTTCGTCCCACCCCTCTCACCCTGTATAACATCCATGCACGCCTCTTTGTTGATGTAAAATAGGCATACACGGCTCTTCCCCTCTTATATTTACTCGTAACAAATTGATACATGTTTGAACTTCGATATCCAGTGTTTGAGATGCGGGGGTGTCACAACAAGTAAAGCCCGAACATGTTGTATGTCGCGTTTTCAAGGCTTTAAACTAAAATCTCCGATGTATACCTTTATTCGCAAACTGTATGGCTCAAGCGGTGTTCTTGCGATGGGACAATATTGTATAGTCCTGCTCTGGCCGCGCAATCTATTAACAAATTAATGCAAACATGAAAATTTAATTGACGCATGGCGCCTTGCGATCAATTCAGAATTGATCACACACTTGCTTTCACTCGCTTACTAAAATTTACTGTATCTACAACTCAGACAGCGGTCTTTAAGCGTACCTCATCATGCAACACACCCGAAATGAAATTCGACTTAGTACCGTGGGCCCTCTTGGAACCCGAGAGGGCTTCGGGACGTGGTACCTCCCTCTCGTCAGTGCCTGCAGGCTGCGAGTTCAGAGAGTGAAATCAGCAGGAGTCGGGGTGATCTGGGGCCTATCCCTGACTACCCAAGGCGCGGCCCTTTCTGTGATAGCTCTGCTGCTCTGGCTGTTACGGCGACAAGCGAAGAGCAGACAACCCGTCCCTCTCCATTTGTGGCAGGTTCCTTGGACACTGATTCGCCATGGTTGATCCCTTCTTCCGTGACGAGTGGTGAACCGGGTTTCCAGTCAAATGTCCTTCTCGGACGAAGTGTAAATTCATTCTCAAACCAGGTAGTGGGAGATGGAGAGGGACTCGAAAATTCCCGCATACAGAATACAGACATATCAATGAATGCAAACTTGAACACAGATACAGAAATTAACCCAACTCTACCAAACCTAAGCTCTCAGCATTCGCAAAATGATCCAAGCATATCCAACGAAGATAGTTGGGCAGAAATGATTGCAAACATACGAAGGAGAAACAAACCTCCTAAACTCCCGCGCGGCGGAAAATCAACCAAGACAAACCTTACCCTCGGTCCCTCAATATCAATGGTAGGGACAGTAACAAGTCTATGTCCAGTGTTGGGCACAAATTTAGTTATTTGAAACAGACAATGGACGAAAACAAGATAGGAATCCTCGCAATTCAAGAATCACACCTTGATGTCGATGGCTCGGTGCAATTCAACAATGTCTTCCAACGTTGGTTTAAGATCATTAATTCTGGACATCCCATAAAACCTAACTCTACTGCTGGGGTTGCATTCGTGCTTAACAAAAAATTCCTTGACACTGACAACTACCGTGAACGTGGCTTAATACCAGGACGTGCACTCCTCATATCGATTCCTTGGCACCAAGGCGAAACTTTGACTCTACTAAATATATATGCCCCAAATAGCGCCGCCGAAAGGCATAAATTATAGGATGATCTATGGGAAATATGGGTATGTGACCATACTCTACCTCTACCCGATATAACTCAAGCCGACTGGAATTTTGTGGAAGACCCCATGGACCACCCTTCCAATACTGCGGATGATGTCCCGGCCTCCTTCAAAAGGCTGAAAGCCTTGTTTCGCTGGCAAGATGGTTGGCGGACGACCTTCCCTGACACAAGAGACTATACTTGTTGGCAACACCGCAAAGATGACAACAGTGGACTTGTCATTAGTTCATACTCGAGAATCGACCGTACTTGCGTCGACAGTCATAAATTTGACCTGTTCAGAGACTGGACTATCAAACACTGCCCAGTGAAAACTGACCACCGATTAATACTTACCCAGATAACTTGCAGAGAGGAAGTTCAACATGGTCATGGCCGATGGAACATGCCTATTTACCTTCTCAAAACACCCAAATTCATGACTCGTGTCCAACAATTGGCCAATGACTTGATTGAAGCCATTGAGAACATTGACCGAGGCGAAAATTCCGAAGATGATGTACAAACTCTCTGGGCTAGATTCAAGTCCGGAGTTGTTGAATATGGCCAACACTGTACACGGTATGTGACAAACGAATACACGCGCAAAATCCGAGCATGGAAAGCGCAGTTATTGATTATTATCCATGATAATGACATGCCCCTTGCTGATCGCTGGGAGGCTATCACAATGCTAGAAGATAAAATTGAGACTTGTCAGCGAGAACAAGCTGGGAAAAAAAAGGCTATGTTGAATGCTCGATACGATGTTGAAGGCGAGACCTTGCGAACAAATTTCTGGACTCATTCCTCGAATGGATACCAAACACGCGACACAATTCATGAGTTTAAGATGGACTCGGAAACAGATTCAGCAACAAGAACAAGACACATGGCGCAATTGGCCCGAGACTATCATAATACTGTCCAGGGGAAAGATCTGCCTGATGAATATAGTCGGATGATGGCAACAGAAATTGTCTTAGAAAAATGTGACGCACACCTGTCTGAATGTCAATACCGCGAGATGGACAGAGGACTCACAGGCGAAGATATTCGAGAGGCCCTTAAATTCTCAAAAAATGGGAAAGCACCTGGTCTGGATGGCATACCATATGAGTTATTCCGAATACTCGACATTAAATTTCGGCAAATGAAAGGAACCTTGCAAGTGACCTTTGATATCATGAATTTCCTCGCGAGGCTTTACACACACATTGAGGTCAATGGTATCACTAAGAACACGAACTTCAATGATGGCTGGCTATGCCCAATTTACAAGAAGGGAGACAAAGCTCTGATACAAAATTACCGGCCATTACTTTGTTAAACACTGACTATAAATTAATGACAAAGGCATATTCTCTCAGGCTTATGGACATTGCACCGTCATTAGTTCATCCGGATCAAGCTGGTTTCATGAAAGGGAGGAAAATTGAGAACCAAGTCAAGCTTGCCAAATTTCTCTTAAATTACGCCGAAGTCGCAGAAGAAGATGGTGTTATTATAGCCCTCGATCAAGAGAAGGCCTATGACAGAATCAACCATGACTACCTCATCCGTGTACTGCGCCACATGCGATTCCCACCCAAATTTTATAACACAATTGCAAATCTATATACAAATGCAAAAAACAGTCGTAATGGTGAACGGTATGTTAAGTGACCCATTTATTGTTTTGCGCGGAGTACGACAGGGTGATCCACTATCATGCCTCTTGTTTAACCTGGCTATAGAGCCTTTGGCTTGTCTAATTCATCAAGCTGACTTGAAAGGGATTAAAATTCCTGGTACCAGCAAAAACCTAGTCCTCTCTCTCTTTGCAGATGATACTGCAATATTTCTCTCATCCCGAGACTCATGGTCAAGTCTCTGGGCCATTCTTGACCTCTGGTGCGCTGCATCTACCGCTAAATTCAATCAGAGCAAACAATAATCCTGCATTTTGGCAGCTTAAGCTACCGTGAAAAGGTTGTGCTTGAAAGGCGGATCAATAAAACTCGAACTGAGTGCATCTGTCCCAACATCAGAATCGTGCGTGATGGCGAAACATGCCGGCTGCTAGGTGCCTGGATTGGCAATGCTGTACCATACTTGACTCCGTGGCCGTCAACAGTGGATAAAATCAGGAACGACTTGGAGCGCTGGAGTTTGACTAACCCTAGCATTGAGGGAAAGCGTCATATTATTAATATGTTTGTTGGTGGCAGGTCTCAATACTTGACCAGGGTACAAGGTATGCCCAACAACATTGAGGACTCACTTACTGAACTGATAATTGCCTTCCTGTGGGATGGCAAACGAGCCAGGATTTCTGCCAATGCTATGTACTCCGATATTTTAGAAGGAGGTAAACAAATTTTGAACATACGAGCTCGCAACGAGGCGATTGACCTGTGGAATCTTCAGACATATCTGATGCAAGGGCCTGAACGAGCTTCCTGGTGTTATTTTGTGGATTTTATGTTGGCAAAATGGCTGGAAACTAGTTACTTGAAAGTCCAATCTGGACAAATTATCAATGTTTTCTTGCAAAATATCCATCTCCCAATTTCAAGTCAAACTCCACTCCCAGATCAGATTAAGAAAATGATCATGACTGCACGTAAATACCGACTTTATTTTACTGCTCTCGCTCTGGGGCATGATGTTAAACTACAAATGCCTATCTGGAAACACCCAGCAGTTCACAAGTCAGATTATGATCACGCATGTCGCCGCCAAGCAGCCATATGCTTGCGATTAAACCACAACGTTAGATCTGTGGAAGATGTTCTAACTATTGCTACACGTAGAACTACTGTTCAACGGAAGCCCCACACAATCAACCCTTCAGGAATTGGTCGCCAGAACTGTGGATATCGGCCCTGCCAACGTGACCGCGTCGAACTTGGATGTAAGCATCCCGGAAACTGCATTGACACTGCAAAGATTTTGATTGATAGCATCCATCGAAAATGGAACCCTACCGCAGATAATACTAGCTGCGGGAATTTGTCCCTGGCAACTGAGGAAACTGAATTAAATAGCAATCCGGTGCGAACAGGTGAAGTCAAAATTTTTGATCCTAACTTCACGTTAAACAACCTTAACCGAGGATTCCGGATCTTTGCATTTGGAGATTTTTTAAACGAGGCTCCAGCAAGGAGAGTACTCCTTACTGGACACCAACTTAGTCTCTTGACAGTATTTTTACACCCTCATATTCGACATGCCGGTGAATTTAACGCCGAAATACACTTAACTGTCATGACTGTTAAACATGAGCATCAGACAGATTGCAAGGTTCTCCTAATGAGATTTGACAATCCAAGTATTCCACAATCCTTTTCAAGTGCCCTTTTAGGTGGGCTCCTATATACCTTACAACACTCCCCAAAATTAACCTCTTCTAATATGTGCATCCTCTGATTTCTTGCTACGGGTTCTAGTCAAAGACCGAACCAAATATGAAATGGACATGCTAAATCCTGGCTTCAAGCTGCTACACGCAGTTTTTGCGGCCTCAAATGAACACTCTGGAAGAATCCAATTCAAGCAAGTTGAGTCGAACCCGGCAAAATACATTCTCAGTCCGACGACGATTAATGTCGAGATTGATACGGAAGTTGACTTGATGTTCAATTGCCCGGGAATCCCAATACACGGTGGCTCACAACGACTGTTTACTAAGATAATCAACACCCTGGCAACGATTCCTTACCGTAAATCAACCTTTGTTAACCTCGAACGAATCCGTTGCGCAGTTCGAGAATTTTCAAACATTACCCCGACTGACAAAATGATATGGGAGAGTATTCGCTCCACTACCTTCCAACGGCTAACACGTGAGTTCTACTGGAAATGTATACATAACATTTTCCGAGTGGGAGATTTCTGGACTCACATTCAGCATTCGGAACTGTTCGGACGCTGTCACATATGTGAGGTACCGGAAACTCTGGAGCATATTGCCTTAGAATGTAGGGCACCTGAACAAAAATTGTTTTGGAACCTGACTCGCCAACTCTGGTCCAGGAAATACTTAGATTGGCCAAAATTGAACTGGGGGTTGATTTTGGGATGTAATCTTGTACGATTTTATAATCCAAGGGGCAAAATATTGCTAGAGAAAGGCCGGTTGTTGCCATCCTGGTATCGGTGGCCTGGCATGAAATTTGGAGATTGCGAGTGGATAGAGTCTTAACTCATCCAGGTAAAGTCCACTCAGAGCTTGCAATCTGTACACAATGGCTGAGATCTGTCAACACATCATTGAGTCGAGATCGTATCTTGACAAACAAGACCAGATTTGGTTCGCTATCGTTCAACAAAAAATCAGTGTTGAACACTTGGAGTGGTCTGCTTTTAAATGAAGATTCACTGCCGGATAATTGGACTTACGAAAAGAGGGTTTTAGTGGGTATACAGCCCTACACTGTGAGAAATGGCATTGGTTAATATATTAAGGCTGGAGTCCCACTTGTAATTACTGTGCGTAACGGCATTTCCTCCTGGACATATTCCCCGGCAACATCTGGTTCACAATCAGAAACACAAGCGGACGACTTGGAATGCTTCTGCTGCCTGAGTATCATTAGGTTAGAGACCCAACGCTCGAAAAAAAAAAAAAAAACAATCGGCGATGAAGTGGCTGTGGCCAAGGCCCTCTTTCCTTTCTCGTCCATCGGCGGAGAGGACGAGGATGACGACTTCGAGGAATTTTCGCCCCAGGCAAAAGCAAAGGCAAGGCCAAGGCTGCACCTCCCCCTGCTCCCCTCACTCCTGCGGCCCAGGCACCCCTCCTGCTTCGGTCTCGGCCTCGACGAGCGCCTCTGCCGAAGCCGGTCCTTCCTCGACAACCCATCCGTGGCTGAAGAGGATTCACTTCGCCCTCACCCAAAAGCCCCCCCAGTGCTATGGCGCCCCGGAGCACAAGGCCAACCGGATGGCCCTCGATACACTCGCAGTGGGGACCGCGGATCTCCACGACGAAGTGGACAGAAACAAAAAGGATGCTGCCGACGCACTTGCAGGTGCGCACGCAGTTGCATTTCACATATACCATTCACTGACACAACTCCCAGGCTTCCACGCCCAACTTCTCGGATTCCCATCCGACGCTGCAGAGGCGCTCACTCGTGCTCCTCTCTCTGCCATACGCCGTGCCGTCTCGTCGAAGGTTTCAATAGGATCGGGGCCAACGGCGTAGCGATAGGCGACGCCATCAAGGACAGCCGCACCCGCACCATCAAGGTCGAAAACGCAGTCTCCGCACTGCAGGCCACCCTCGACTCGCACGACCGCACCATCAAGCTCCTTCTCGCGCGCGCCAGTGCCAGTGCAGGCACCGCTCCCCCCGCTCCCTCTGCTGCAGATGCAGATTTCCTCGCTGGCATCGACGATGCCCGCCTGCGCACCATCGTCCAGGAGATGATTGGTACCAAGCGCGCGCGCCCCGAGAGCGAGGACGAGAATGCACCCAAGCGGCTCGCCCCCGCCATTGTCATCCCTGCCGCGTTCTCACTGCCCACGGCGTCCCCTGCCCCCGACTTCGCCTCACCGGCGTTCGCTCCGGCTGCCACGGCTGTCGGCCTCCCCGCAGCTGTCAGCATCCCCACCGCTTATCCGACCGCTCCACCCCCTGCGCTGCCTCGCGCCCCTCCAGACGGGCCGCCCCGCGTCGCCATCGACCCTGCCCGTGAGGTCCTCTTTGGGCCCAATGGCACCTTTCCCCCCGCAACCTCATCATGAGCGTGCTCGCCTCGATGCGCTCCACCCGCTTCACGTCGCGCAAAGGTCTCGACGACGACACTGCCATCCTCGTCTTCGAGGCCGAGTCTGTCGCCAGCTGGTTCATTGCGGCCTGGAAGAGTGCCACCCGTGTCGGGTACGAGTGCTGCGTCGCCCGCCCAAATGCCTGAGGGCAGCTTGCCCCCTCCTTTATTTACCTTCCACACATTCTTTACCTCGCGCGTCGTCTCCCCGGTCCCACGTAATTTATATTCTTTACCTTTGGCGCCAGCGCCGCTTCCTCTACCTCCCTCCACCCAAATGAATCTAGCATGATCCCACCTACCGCCCCGCCCTCTTTTATTACCTTACCTTCTACCCGCCCTCTTGATACTACACATGTAGTCTCTATCCGATGCTGGAATATCAATGGCTCCTTTTCTTTACAAATGAGCTGCCCTGATTTCCGTAAAGACCTCCAAAAGTACGACATTGATCTATTTCAAGAGACTCACCTACGCCCCCAGCAGCACGAATCAATCGAGCTACCTCTGGGCTACATAATTCTATCGCGCACACGACGCCTGAAGCCATCCTTCGATAAATCCTGGGGCGGTGTTGCAATCGTTATGCGGTCAACGATCCCTTTCAAATACCGAGAAGACCTCTCGGGCCCAGATTCTATGGTGATCCAAATCAGCAACCACCTAATCTACAACGAATATCTAATACCAGAACAATCTCAATGGTTTGGCGTTCTCGAGAAAGATCCCTGTGCTGCCCTGGAGTCATCAATTTCCCTCGCGTATGCTGCTGATTTTGAGTACTCACTGCACGGCGACTTGAACGCACGAACAGGCTCAAAACTTGCCTATCCGACAGATCCTCCCCGCCATTCTAAGGACACAGGTCCGCCCTCCACTCGCGGCAACTGGCTCTGCAATATGCTTGGTGACTACGGCCTCGCGTTTGTCAGTGGAGCAACTTGTTTTGGCCCCGATAGTGGAAACTTCACATCATTCCAAGGAAAAGAAGAAGAGACCATGCGCAAAACTGTCATTGACTACGTCGCGTGCTCTAAATCAAGCTTCGACAAAATTCAAAGCTTTACGATGTGTGATCGCGTGGAGGGATATGACCACTCCGCAACCGTCCTGCACCTCAAAATTGATTTCGACGCACAAAACGTTCTCTTCGCAAGCCCGCCCAATAAGAGAAAAATCGATTATTCGTTACCAAATGAAACGGAACTAGACAAGCTGTTCATCGCGACGCTAGCTGCCGGAAAAGACGACCACAAAAAAGTCTTAGCTCTATACGGTCCGGTAACCTCCGTCACCATTCCGATGCGCGTTACTGTTCATGGTACTTGCACCAATGCAGGTAAAATCTCGGCAGCTGCGGGAGCCGCTACCTATTGGGGACCTAATGCACGCCTCAATTCTACGAGCCGAGTACCTGGAACTCAAACCGGCCCGCGCGCAGAGCTACTGGGGGTAATACTGGCACTACAGAAAGCACCCGCTTTCAAGTCCATCGTAATATCTCCTCGTTCTCATTACGCTATCGAGGCCGCGGTATACCATGCAGCTAAAAATGAAGCTTGCGGATGGCGCTGCTTAAATGGTGATCTAAAAAAGATCCTCGTCGCTTCCATCAAAGCTCGCTCAGCACCAGTTGAATTTTCCTACATACAGGAAGATATCGCAGCTAACCACGGCCATCTGTTAGAGGCGAAGGCAGCTGCAATTCGTGCTTGTTCCCTTCCAAGGTCTAGTACCCTTCCCGCTCCTCCTGTTCTTGCAGCTGGATCGGATCCAAGTATTCCTGATGTTGCAAAAGTCAGCGCAGATATACCTAACGATAGTGATCAACCAGAACCCGAAACTCGCCCAACCCGTCCTATCTGTCCTGAGGGTCACCGAGGCCGTGATAAATTGACGGCGTTAAAGGACACGAATCGAAAACGGGTGATGGACGCTCCGTCAAGCCGCATCTTCTGGAAAGAGATTGAAAAGCTGGCGGATCCAAAGCCCACCCCAATTTCCGTAACCGCGGAAAGTCTTAAGGAGGTATTTGAGATACGATTGAACCCACCTGAGGTTTTGCCGTCCCAATTCGACGCAACTCAACATAGCATCAACAACATTCTTGCGGGACTACTGCCGGCCACAACGGAAGATAGTACCCCAGAGGACTTCTTCACGGAAAAGTGGAATGAAGACGACATGGGCCGATTGAAGGACCACCTACGCAAAAATTCGCTAGATAGCTCTGTGGGTGAAGATCAGACATCGTATGCAGAACTACTGGAAATTCCGAACGAAGATTTGGCATATCTTTGCAACGAGTGTGTTGACCGCCGAGGAGGCCCTTCGATCTGGTTCATATCAGCAATCGTTGGGATACTGAAGCGCTTGAAACCGCATGACAACCCGGACAGCTATCGGCTGGTTGCGCTCGAAAGTTGCTTCCTGAAAGGGGTAACTATCTTGATCCATTGGCGCATCTTTGATTGGGCAGAAGCAAGAGGGTTAATTCCACCATGGCAAAACGGGTTTAGACCAGGTTATCGAACGAACAACAACCCATTCATTCTCCGCTGCTTAAAAGAATGGGCAAGAGCGCATGGCCGCACCCTCTACGTTGCATGCGTCGATTTTACCAATGCTTTCCCCTCGACGGATCAACCAACGCTGTGGTTGAAACTATTCCGTATGGGAATGGGCGGTGCAATATTCGATTGGCTCCGTATGTTATACGCTCGCATGGTATACTACGTGAAGCACGGAGACAAGCATTCTGCCACATTTAAAGCATTTATTGGCCTGCTAACGGGTGACCCCGCTTCACCGATTCTGTGGAATTTATTCCTTGCCGATCTGTCAATGATGCCTGACTTCGACGACGTATTCCTTGCCGGCATCAGAATCTCGCTCCTCGCACAAGCCGACGACCTTCTCATAGTGTCTCAGACTGCCCGTGGCCTCAGCGTAAAACTCTCTACACTGGAAGCTTGGTGCGCGAGAAATTTCATCCTCGTGAACTTGGTCAATACAATTGTTTTGATCTACGGGCCAATGATTTCTCCACTCCCAACATTCCACTTGGGTGCAAATAACCTGGCCGTTAAGCCTGAAGAGAAATATGTTGGCGTCAATCTGAGGACCGACACTAGAAATATGCTTCAGGATCATTACAAAGCCAAAGCACACACTGCCCGCTACTATGGTCACCGAATTATGGCGATTGAAGATATGACTGGAAGATTAACACCCAAAGAACTCAAACAGCTATATATGGCTCGCGTTGATGTTGTCACTTGATCCATGGATGCGAAATCTCGCCGGACAGTGAGGACTTGCACGTCAAGCAATTATGTAAAGTTCAAGTTAATTTCTTACGTCAAATGCTCAATCTCCATCGTCGGTCCATGATTGCTCCGCTATTCACAGAGACCGGTATCATGCCCATTCGAGTCCGTCGCCTCCTCCTCGGTCTCAGCCACTTAGGGTATTTCCTTGGCCTTCAAAATGATCATTACGCCCGCGCCGCTCTTAATAGTTCAATTGAACTGTCCGGCATGGGGAAAAAATCATGGGCCAGCGACTTGACCAAGGCTGCATTGAGGCTACCATTCCACTGCCCAGATTTGATCCTGACACGTCAAACTTCTGATAAAGACGTCGAAGATTACTCAAAACTGGTGCAGAAACTCATGTTGGAATGGCTGCAAAGCGAAATTGACTCGTCTGACAAGCTCTATTTGTTACATGGACGTCGTGAACCTCAAAAGGACAAAGGACCAGCCGAAGTCACTTCCTGCATGCGGCATTACCTAACAATGGTGAAGACTCAGAAACATCGGGAGGCAATTACCTCCGTGTTACTTTCTACACACTTGTTGGCCGTGGAAGTCTTGCGGTACGTCGATCATGCGCATAAACCAGTCCCACGCTCGGAAAGGGTGTGCAGGTTCTGCAGACGGGAAGTAGAAACGCCGGAACATGCCCTAATTACTTGTGAGTCCTCGGACACACTCGTTAAACTAAGGGATACCTTCCTGGCGAAACTCTTCTCCGATCTTCCAAACCTCCGCATCCAGATGATGGCACTCTCGAATACTGAATTCCTGAAGGCCATTATTTATCCGAGATCGACGATTCCACTGGTTGCAAAATTTGCGTTTGATGTTCTAGAGGTATTCTACGCCGAGCCCTTGTTTCGTTTGGATGCTTGATTCAGAGGCTGACCGTATCAATGTGCTAATTTACTTTTTCGTTTCTTTGTGTTCTTTTAGCTCTACGCCGGCGAGTTTGAACGTCACGACTGACAGCTGCGACCGGGAGCTCGGCTAACGGGATACAGAGAGGCCCAGGGAAGATGATGTTGCCACTTAGTGCGTGTACATCGGGATAATTCCTGGAATCGGCGTTCCTGAGCAGGACCGTGCCATGTAATTCTACCTACCTACCTACCTACCTCGACTAACCTCGCTTAGCTCGCTTAAGCCCTTCGATAATGGGACTGGTCCCTGAGGTGATGGGACTCGTCCTCAAGAATGGGACGCAGGCATCAATAAACTTTAAACTCCGCCCAGCGGCGAGCGCCCAGGGGGTTCCGCGGGGGTCTCCCCCGCCCCAGATTAATTTTTTCCAGTGAGCAAAGGCGAAAAAGACGCGAAAAAGAAGAAATAACATGTGATAAAATACTCAGATGTGCCGTCAGGCAAAAGGAGGGGGGTCTGGGGGGAACACTGTTCCCCCCACTAATAAATACACTCAAAAAATTGATGAATTGATGTGGCTGATCAAATTACCATTAAGAATGGGACTCGCTTAAATTCGGCGAGTCCCACTCCCATTCATCTCGTATAGACTCGAGAGGGAGAGAGGGAGTAGGGCGAGGTGGCTTTGTAGCAGGTAGGGTGTGGCGTGTAGCGTCTAGCGGGTGGGCGTGTAGCGTGAGGCCGGGTTTGGCGGGGATTATCGGCGTGTACTGTACTATTTCGACCAATTGTTCAGGTGACGGGTGACACCCAAATTTCCGAGGTCTTTAAAAATCGCCTTAATTCAAAAGAAAAATTATCGGCCATCTCGACGAGCAAAAATTCCGAAATCCGTGAACATTTGGTCGAAATAGTACAGTAGTACAGATGGGTGCTACATGGGCCGACAGGGCCGAGCAGGGGATGTAGCGTGTAGCGCGCAGTGTGTAGCGTCTAGGGTGTGAGCGTGAAGCGTGTGGCTGGAGTTGGCGGGTTTGGGGGTTCGGGATCATTGGCTTGTAGCGCACAAGGGCGCTACACGGGCCGGCGGTGCGAATTGCCGAGTAAGGGATGTAGCGGCGGCTGCCGAGGAGGTGCGGGAGGTAGCGTTTAGGGGCCAGCTTGTTCTTCGCGTCATCGGCTTGACTCAGACTTGGTCGGCGCTGCAGCACGTTGTAGCGTGTGGTTTGACCAAGTGGATAGGGACTAAAGGGCCGGGTAAAGAAAAATTGAGAATATCTCAGGTGTTTCTGGGTGGAATATATGGGTGTCTAGGCTGAAAATGAAGGTATTCGATGGGGGCTCAAGATTCTTTCAATATTGGGTTGATAGAATTAGATTTGAAACTGTTACGATGGTAGAAGTGTCAAAAAATACATATTTAGAACTTGAAGAGGATAGGAAATTTCATCCTGCAGGGCACAGATTTGGGAGGAGGGGGCCAGAAAATGTACAGAAGGTGTATTTCAATATGTGTATTCAGCATATGGAGCTACCGAAGTCTTTGGGTAAGGGTAATCAGGGGGTTTGTGCATCGCAAGGTGAGAGGACAGAGGCGGGAAAGACCATGTAGCGTGGAAATGTACATGTGCCTTTTTTGGAAGGTACATACTATATCGTGGGAACGGCAGGGTATAGGGTCGAGATTTTTTGCAGGGGGTGGAGAATCCAAAATGGGAAAGAGAAAGTCCAGGTTTGGTAACCTGTTTGGTAAGATAATGGCAATGTACCGCGGGTTGCAATGAAGGCCCAATTTTTTTGAGAAATAACGCTAGTGAAATAAAACTTGACGCAGAACTGAAACCCGATCTTTGAACTTGCAAAATTTCAAGTTGCAATTTTGTGAAGTTGCCTTATCGAAGTTGCATCCGTAGGATGTTGGCGCTGGCTTAAATCCTCAAACTTCAAGTCGTCGTCAAACTGAAGTTGTAATGTTCGCAAGTTGTCCATCTTTCGAGCCCATAAAGTCAAGTTGTAGTTGTATTCACCTCCAAGTTGCAAAAACTTTTTGCACACTATGTTTGCCATACAAATCTATAGAAAATGATCAAAGCTGAAGTCGGACCATGTTCTGGGGGTTTCGCTGTGGAAATCCAATGACATCTGCCACACCATTGGACACGTTCCGGTGACAACTCTCTACAAGATCGGACTGGAGCACCCCCTTTCACGACGACACTTTCACGTCAACTTCTCTCCATCTGAGACGAGACATCAAAGTTCCGCTGTTTCGAATTAATATAAGGCCTGGAGCTCCAGGTGGGTTCAATGGGTCATGGAGAAAGCAGGGAGTACGCCAGGGCCATAATAGAGGAGTGCGACGCTGAAGGAGAACGGGGATGATGGGGACGATGGGGGAAAAAGGAAGAAAGGCGCCCAAACATCACGCCATATCGCACGTGATGTCGGAGTCTGAATTGACTAAGCACTTTCTCCCGCCGTTCAGTGCAGTATGGAAACTGTATGGAGTCTTCAAACCGACCATCTACGCCTCACAAGAGCGTCCTGATAGCTTCAGTGAATGCCTGTTGTGATTTATTTCAATATCTACAATAAGTTCGACTTAGGTTGACTTTCAACCACAGCAGTGCATGAATACCCACCAATCTTAGGTCGAGATAAGTAGGTTGACATTCATCCTATGATTTAGGTTGAATCAATTCAACCTATAGACAGCCGAATTTAGGTTGAATGTGGTTTTCCAACCTGAATCAGGTTGAAAGTCATACGTTTCTAGCTCCATAGTCTTGGAACAACTTCCAAGACGTTAAAACGGATCAAGTTCTCTGCTCCTGGGCCATTGAATCAACAAGTCACATTGTATTAATGGGCAATGCGACCTGGTGTATGACGTTCACTTTGTACATTGATTATTTCGCACATAAAGTGGATGCGCGCACACAATTGAGACCGCGCACACAATCAAAGTAATTTTTTAAATTTTGTATATCTTGCCCAATACAATATCCTGAGCTAGCTTGGCCTTGTATTCCCCGTTATCTCTGTCCTGGATGGCTCGGAGAACCCGGAGAGTCATCATGATCACGTGCGATCAAAGCGCGTCAAGTAACGCGTTACTCGTCTTGGTCTTAACCACAGCCTAGCCACCCCCGCAGCTCGCTCCTTCGCATACAGTTGTTGCCCGGGAGTATGGTTCTATCCGTTATCTGGCTGCTTTGCAGATAACTGGGTGTTTCGAGCTGGCGGTGGCCTATGGATGCCAACGGCTTTGAGGCACATAGCAGATGCGCCGGCGCGCTCGCTGTATGTTCCTCTCATGCCTGCGGACACGCCAAAGGGCATGCACCTCCATGATCCGCGTCGGATGAGTCCTCCCCACCGTGGACGATATGCTAGGGGGAGTTCCTTAGCTTCAGAGACGCGGCATGTATTTTGCCACCCACTCCCTCCGGAATCAGTGCCTGGTCGCCATCGATGATGATACCACTGCTGCCTTTTTCTTTTCCGTTCATCCACACCACCAACTCCGGAGCCCCCAGCCGACTGCGAACTGTGCAGCAGCACGCGTAGATGAGACGAATGAGGTGCGTGTGCCTCATAATCCTGTTACCCTCTTGCCCTGCTAACCCACCTCTTGTTCAAATCCCTGGCCGTGCAAGCATTGAACGCACCGCGCGTTCTCGTTCCCCGCCCCTCTTAGCCCTCAACATGCTTAAGACGCACCGAAGTGCAGCATCTGCCTGTGTACGCTGGAGACGAAGCATCAACACCTGCAGATGAGATGGACAAGGTGTATGTGTACGCACCTTGAACCTAGTTCTTCCTCCTTGACCCGCTAACCCACCTCATCTAGATACAGTCTTTGGCTCCGCACGCACGGTGAATACAGCTCGGTGTTCCTACCGCTTCCCCCAGCGCGTCCTCCTGGTTAGCCCGCATGCCTGAATCTGTGCATTCGCGACCCAGCGCAGCGCTGAGTTGCCATGCCCATGCCCGGTGTGTGAACACGCATGCGGGGACCATGCTAGCACCACTCTTACGTGCAGAGTTACGATGCAGCGGAAAGTTGGCGCGGTGCGTGGAGTTGGGCCTGCATTCTTTGCCTCGTAGTTGTTGTTTTAATCCCACCGTCGAGTACAAGAAAAAATTATCGATATTAAAGTGTACTAGCATGCTAGAGTTACTACTATATTAGAGGATGGAAAATGAGTGTATCAATAGCTAATATGTACGGTCAATAAATAAGTCCTTGCGTCTCCTACGCCCACGGATCTGGCCGAGCAGTGCGGAACCCCAATGTAGCATCAACTCCAGTGGCAGAGGATGTGCTCGACGACGACGCAGCCAATGCTGCAGCTGCCCAGCGCTTGTTGTTTCGAGTGGGAGAGGAGTCGTACTCGTGCGACTCCTCCGTCACATCCCCTGTAGTATTGAAGCCATTCCAATCAGGAGGAGAGGGTGAGGCGAAACTGCTGAACAGCGGAGAAGTAGTAAGAGAGGGGATCAATGGTGCGGGTGCCGATGTGGATGAGGTTGCAGGCGCAGCTGTGTTGCCGACCACGACGGTGCCCGATTCGAATGGGCTCGACGGAAAGTAATCTTCGTCATCACTGTCCGGGACATATACAATCTTCTTTGCAATGGTGCCTGGTATGGAGACTAATAAGCACGATGTAGAATTTAAAAAGAATTATATCATGCAACATACCGGTCGTGAGCCTCGTAGCTATAGCACTAGACGATGTCGCTGGTGCAGGAGCTAGGGCCTTAGTGACGGCCTCCTTCTTGATAACAACTGATACAAGCCAGGATTTCGTTAGCAAGAAATAAGAAATGGATGAAGCTTCAAATGTAGCGTACTCTTGATCTTTTTGGGTGTTTCCACGTTCTCACTAACACTCGAGTTCTCGTCCTCGATTTCACTGGAATTAGCCTCCAGCTCGTCGCCGCTTTCTGCATCCCAGTCATTGTACCGTTCTTCGGGAATCTCTTGCTTCGACGCTATTGAAAAGGATGATCAGATGCATCAGGAAACAGCAATGGGAAAAACCACGTACTGAAGACGAGTACACGCTGCATACTGGACCTACCAGCGGCCACACAAGCATTAGACATTTCGACACCGCTCGGGAAGGGTTCATGAGACAATGACAAGCTGGTTCGGGTTTTGATACACAGACGAACGGTCTGTGCCTGGACTGCAGCTGATTCGTTTCCCTCGGACTGGAAGGGATGCTGTGCTAGCCACGCCATCGCCTCAGGAAACAAAATCATTAGCCACTCGACAACTTGTTTCGCTGACCATCCATAGTAAAAGTTGAGCTCCTCTCCCGGCTTAGCCATCTTGCCCAGTCTAACACTACAAAGTTTGTCGATATAAGCCGCATTGATTGTGATCGGCGGTACAAGCTCGAAGAGATTGCCATTGGCAATCTGTGTCTTTGTCAACTAATGTATCGCGAACAAATCGAGACGTACCAGGCCTTCTGGCTTCAGAATCACTGTACCAACAGTGACTTTTTTGCTGTCGTCATCTGGTACCTTGTCATTGAAAATTTTATTAGAGTGTAGCGACGCCAAGGTAGAAGGCGGCACATACCTTCTGTTTTCCTTTCCCCTTCTGCTTTTTGTTGGACACCTGCGGCTCCGTGTCTGTGTCAGACTTCCGCTTCTTCCGCAGACCTTCACTGGTCTCAGCATGTGCCGTTGAAGCAGATGCCTTGAGCTCAGACGTTGACGCTGGCTCTTTTTTCACTTTGCCGGCTTCCCTAAAATCCTTGACAAGGTTGCTGACACTGAAGTGTGTGGGGGGAGGGGGTGGGGAAGAGGATGACCTGATTCTATATGGCCGCAGTTTTTACAAATGTCGGGGTCTTCTTCACGCTGGTTCGGCTTTTTGGTATAACGGCGACAGACACATTGGCGGCCATCTGGCTGCTCGCCAAGACAGAGGGAGTGGTCTAATGTCGGACGGTCCATGGGTAAATGGGCAAGAGAAGAAAGAAAAGAGTGTGGATGATTGATAGTGGGAGTTGGAAGAAAAGGGCGTGACTTGTTTTTTTATCCGTCTTAAATAGGCTCAGCTCAGTCGGCAAATCCCGGAGTGTAGCAAACTTATTCTGTGCCCTCCTAATGCTGGGCCGCATGAGAGATATCCCAAATAAAATTTGCCGTCCAAAAGTGTGTGTTTACCAAATTCTGCGTGAAAGTATCAGCCAGACATTCCTCAATACTTGATGGATCAAAGCAGATAACCAATGGAGCAGTACACAAAGGAGGGGAGCAGGAGAGGAAAAAGGGAACAGCCAGTAAGATATTGCTACACGGGTTGATTGACTCGGAACGGCAAGTATTGCTACAGAGCAGTACAGTCTTGGTACTAGTTGATACAGGATGTTCGGGCAGTTGAATGAATGGGTGG
This sequence comes from Mycena leptocephala, assembly GCA_029378395.1. NCBI lineage: Eukaryota > Fungi > Basidiomycota > Agaricomycetes > Agaricales > Mycenaceae > Mycena > Mycena leptocephala. Next base: position 13,366 of record JARJLF010001618.1, on the reverse strand, counting down.
ACGGCATTAGTTAGGCAAGAAGAAAGCCTGGCGACAGCGAGAGCAAAGACGAGAGAGAATCAGCATGACGGAAGAGAAGAAAGCTGCAATTGATGCATACCTAATTAGGTATCCGAGTCGGCGTCTTCAAGCTGAGTCAGAATGCGACTCAGAAGATCCATCGATTGAGCCCATAAAACGGCCCGCAGATACCACGTCTCTCTGGGCAATACCACTGGAATCTCCTTCCCTCGGGTCCCTGGCCGAATGACTTCTACTTCTGGGTAGTGCTCCCCATCCCACTCCTCACGCCGAACACCAAAGTCTTCCGGGAGTTCATCTTGTTCTCGAACAGTTTGGAGAAGAGTAAAAAACATGTCTTCCTGCTCTGGGGTCTCGAATGGGGTCTCATGTCTTGCAACCTTGATTGGGGCGTGCCGAATGTTCCCAGCCTGGTCGTCGCCGATTCGGTTTTCAAGCTCGGCATCGAGATCTCGTGGTTCCAAACCATCATCCTCCGATTCGCTCTCTGCATCATCATCGTCTGCATGGCCAGCACCAGTCTGGTTACGACGCAGCCTCCGAGGTAAACCGGTAACTCCGTAGTACCGATTGATGGCGTCTGGATGAATGCCGTCTAAAGGATCATTCTTGTATACACCCTCGGTAGTCTGGGCGAGAAAGCGCATGTCCTATTACAATGGAATACAATCAGTGAAGAATCTTCGACCTGTGATGTGGTCGCCATACCGCGGGACTCTGATCGTTGGTGGTACGACCTGAGATGGGATGGAGATTCCACTCTCTCCGGAACTCCTCGCAATCTTCATTGATCATGTCAAGGAATAGATGATGCAGCAACCACAGATGGCCAGGATTTTTACGGTCCAATCCGTGTAACCGTCCTAGCCGGGTAAAGAAAGCCCGCCAACGCCGGGCAAACTGTGTTCCGACTTCTACCCACAGTCGCTCAATTCTCGTATTTCTTGTGGACCTACAAACACGTAAATTGTTGCATCCCATGATGAACCTGCCAATGTAAACTCACGAGCCCCACATAAATGATGCTCGTCCAGGCCCCTTGTGCATAATCATCCAAATTGAGACCTTTGTGTTTTCACCTCCACGATCACCCCTCACACGCGATGGAGTCCCATATTCTTGAATGGCGGCCATGAATACATCAAGCACAGTCTGTGCCCTGTTATTTGAGCTAGCCTTCAACGCCGTAACCTGCCAGATTTGACACTTAAATCATTATCAGACGTAAAGACAACTTATACTCACAGTTCGACAGTATCCATCGATAAATCCGTGGATCACGATGCCCCACCAAATGAGTTTGTGGTGTCCATCACCGTGCCACAAGTAGTTGGGACGAGGTACGGTATATCGCCGACGTTTGATAGCAAGGCGCGTCCGAAGTGCTTGCCCCAAACCATCTACCCGCTTCAACGAGTGACGAACACGCTCTTTCTGGACTCTGACACCATGTTTACGCAAGTGGCCCCTCAAGTACCGCAACCCCGACGTCGGTTTCTTGGCTTTGAACTCGCGAGTTAAAGAATCCAGTTCAGGATCATTTAAAGTATCAAATTTCGTGTTGAGGCCATGTTCCACTAGCCGCTTTCGCAAGGTATGTCTGTGGACATTCAATGCTGCGGCAAGGGTGCCCCTCTTGATATTTCGGCCCGAGGCAGTTGCTTCTGCGAGGTATGCAGGATCAATATCTTTTCGTGGACGGCCAGGTTTCCCTGAACGTGTTTGTGAAACGGGTTCCAAGAACTCTATATCATCACGCTCGCTGCGGTAATGTCAGGAGACTGTCAATATCTACCAATGAAAAACCAACTCACATTCCTTCAGCAGCCAAGGCAGACACCTGGAGCTCGTACACAAGAGGACCAAAAATGAATGCACAGGCTTCGATCCAATGGCGGGGTACTCCATCGACTTCCATGCGTTCGAGGATAGGAATCATGCTGTCCACAATATTGGATGAAACGAGTTTGTATCGGACTGGGTCTCCGCCTTCCTGGTGAAGTACGCCAAGAGCATGAGTATATGCGGAGTCCAAAACCTCGAAAGCCGCATTGGTGTTGGCAGACCACCCCTCGGGATTATTGGGCAGCGGAGGAATGGAGGGGGGAAGTGCCTGTGGGGCCATTGAAGACGAATTAACGGTTTGTCGAATCAATTTGAGTCAGGTGATTTTTTTTTGCGACTTGTCCTGCCCCTTTGCTCTCTCCAATGACCAGTGAATCCAGACAAAAGGTGGTTCCACCCCTGCGCCGTCATCCTACTCTTTATTGGGAAGATGGCTCACTTGTAATGCGCACCGTACGTCCCACTGGTAGTAGCTATTAATTTCTCTGAATAAAAATTTCAGGCCTGCGGAACTCTTTACAAATTGACTCGCCAGCTATTGGCGATGAAAAGCGGGTTCTTTGCTGGCCTTTTTGACTTTCCTCGTCCCACACCCAATCCCCCTTCCACGGCCGCCAGCTTAAAAGCTTTGGAAGACCAAAAAACCAGCGGTCTCGATGGACTAACGGACGAGACCGCTCTTGAGCTCCCAGAAAATGTGGATTCCTCCGACTTTGACCATCTTTTGCACTTTATATTCAATTTGATTCCGTGAGCATTTTTTTTAAGACAAGGACCAGTGTAATTATTGTTCGCAGCTGGTCTACGGATGCCCACCCACTCGAGGAACTCATCGCCGTGCTGAGACTGAGTCATTTTTTTGACGTCCAAAGCGGGACTCAGTATGCTGTTTTCCACCTTTCAACTCATCCAGCCTTTACCGCGCCTATGCGCCTTTACCTTGCTATCGCCTACGACGTCGACCACTGGGTCTCTATCGCATTCAATGAGCTGATGAAGAAATCAATTCTCAATATTACCGAGAACGACGAAAAGCTGATCGGACGTGTCGCATACCGGCTGCTTGTCAGAACACATGCCGAAGTCAACGAGCATCGCACCAATCTTGCTTTTCAAGCCCCCACGGTACATCATGGACCCAATTGTAGCGGCACATACACGCAAAAAGAGTGTGTACGGTTGTGGGAGGATGCTTGGTTTGGAAGGAAGGGAACACCGGGCATGGTGGCCGGCTTGTTGGACACCCGCCTCCCTGGGGCAGCCCTTTATGCGGTACTAGACCAGTTTTACGTCTCCGGGATGTCTGATGGGTGTCGCCGGCGGACGCTGGACAGCCTGGCAGACACTCCAGAGAAACTAAGTTCCATAAAGAAGGAGGATACGATAATTGGGGACGCAATCAGGCTGCTGAAGAAATCTATGTAGTTACATTCGTAGATATACGACTCTTACCCGATGAAAATCTGACTTTGAGTGCACATCTTGATTGTGCTCGTGTCCTGTCCCAATATATATGCTCTTCCATTTCTGTTTGTGTGCGCTTGAATTTGACTCTGCGTGTTTCAAGTTTCTAATTGTGTGTGTGCGAATTCTGACTGTGCGCATGCTATTATATATGCGCGATGTCAAAATAATGATCTTTGTGTGCGAAATAATAAATGTACAAAGTGAACGTCATACTGGTGAGTGAAGATATTCACAAAGATTTGTTTTTTTTCCTGAAAAGTCTTCTCAATGGCCAGTAGCGACTCTGAACCGCGAATGAGAATTTTCCAGCACTCAAGATCTTCCGACGGCAGTCTCAGTGATATCTCTCGGCAGTCTGAATCTCCCGATCACGTCCAAGTCCATTACATAAGCTCATTTCAGTATCTAAAGACTAAATTCTACATAGATTTATCGACATCAATCCCCATGCACTGGAAGACCGAAATAGATATTTACCCAATACCCTTTAACATGGAGGTATAAAATTTCCTTTTTATCTTGTTAGTATCAGTGCCTGCGATGTTCACGACTACTTTGTAGTACTTACGAATACGGATGCGCAGTCACATGATGTATATTATGTAAACGCCAGTGCGTCCAATATACTTACTTTTCTACTCTTAACTCCTCATCTGCCTATCCTTTTAAGCCCTCGCCGAGACTCTCCGAGCCCAATAGGAATCGGGCATCAGGAGGACTTAGTTAAGTAGTGACTTATTAGGGTTGTTCACAGTCGCCCTTTTTGCTCCCTTTTTTGGATGTAGAATTTAGTCTTTAGATACTGAAATGAGCTTATGTAATGGACTTGGACGTGATCGGGAGATTCAGACTGCCGAGAGATATCACTGAGACTGCCGGCGGAAGATCTTGAGTGCTGGAAAATTCTCATTCGCGGTTCAGAGTCGCTACCGGCCATTGAGAAGACTTTTCAGGGAAAAAAACAAATCTTTGTGAATATCTTCACTCACCAGGTCGCATTGCCCATTAATACAATGTGACTTGTTGATTCAATGGCCCAGAAGCAGAGAACTTGATCCGTTTTAACGTCTTGGAAGTTGTTCCAAGACTATGGAGCTAGAAACATATGACTTTCAGAAGGTCCGCTGAGCGCATCGCTCCGGGGGCCCCGAGTTGCGATAAACTGCGGTAACTTTCCACACGCGAGGGATGGATGGTGCAATATTCGGGCTTGAATCACCGAGTTCACGACCTGGTAGGAAATGTTTTCCCATGTTGAAACTTGAAAGTATCTATGTAGGCTTAGGTTAGGGTTAACCGGAGCGATATCATTTGATGTGCAAGGTCTCGCAGACCATGAAAAATGGCAATCGCCTGGCCAGCATCATTCCGGTGAACAACATTCGACGCAGTATCCATCTGCTCCCCAAGTTTGGTCCGGTGGCACAATCAAATTGGAAGTCTCATAACGTTTTGGATGAATGCCTGACATTCTTTGCTAATCCGTGGACCGATCGCCACATGTATGCAACTCTATACTAGCACACGTAGTATAACTGCTACCCATAGGCAGTGATTTGCGTACTGGGTGCCAACTCCTACGATGTGCACCGTGTTCAAGTCTTGGAGGAATTTTGTCAAAAGTAGGCCACTCTCTTTATAAAATTAAGCCTGTCCGTCTGAAGGCTTTTTTTAAACTGCGCCATCAGCGCTAACCTTTTTCGTCGACGTCTCTGTCTCCACTTATGCCGTGCCTGCCGCGGCCGCGTGAAATCCCACCCCGTTGCGCTTCCGGCTGTCTGGACGTGAACAGCTCTTCTGGTGTAAAATTATCTTTGCCGCTTTGATAATGAAGTAGTCATGTACACTGTACCCTGCCGAGCTGCGGCGTTACTGCGAATCTTTTTGTACTGCCCATTGCTCTGTCTTTCCTCCCACCCCGCTCTGAGAATGCCTCCACAAGCAACAGACGATGACCAAGAAGACACCGAAATTGAACGGCAGCGCCGCCTTCGGCGTGAATCCCAAAGACGACGCCGCAGTAACGAAACCAGTAGTGATTGTGATAACAGGCGGAAACGAGACCTGAATGCACGGCGACTATCACGGTCCCTCTTACCCGACGATCGTGCCCTTGAAATTCGCCGTGAAAATACAACACGGCGGGCTGATCATCAGAATGCGACCAATAACTTAGCAACTACACCGTGGTGGGATCGCATCGTCATTCTCAATACTTCGCAGACGACCAAACCCTTCGGACTCAATTGGAACAGAAGGTGCAAGACTTGCGGCATCAAGGTGCACCATCCTTTTGCATAATTTCTTTGTATTCATCAATGGCTTTCGAAAGGCATTGACATGGGAAAGAATTCACGATAAATGTTTCGTTTGCGGACCCAAGGGTGGTCATTACCAGCCTCCGCTCCCACCATACCCGCATGAGTGGAACAATTTCACTCAGAACCGAAAGACCGCCGGCATTTCACGGAAGTTAAATAACGTTTTTACGCGGGTCATCGTGCGAAAGCTTCTGCGGTACACAGTGGAGGTTGAAACAATTTCCTCAGTGGTTGCCGATAAAGTTCTTGATCCTGAAGTGAACTTTCATACTGTCTGAAAAAATACCCATTGAGTGTTTATTAGATACGACTCCATATACCTCGCATCAATAGCCACTTTCAACCACTCGGCTTCGAGTTCAGTGTTCTGCGGAAACAGATACCCCTTGCACTATCCGAGAGTTGACTTTTCGGCTTGCCAAACGGGCTTGCGCCCGTGCCAACGGGCTTTTTCGGGCTTGGGCTTGGATTTAGGTGTAGATCAAAGCCCAAGCCCGGCAGATCGGCTTGCAAGCCCGTTTGTCGGCTTGGCAAGCCCGTTTGCCCGCTTAGCCGAGAAACGGGCTTATGTGTATTTCTCATCCCCGTCGGACTAGTTTCTTAATGTGAGTGCATAGACTATGTGCAGTAAGTCCATACTTCTAGGGCTTGCAATTTTTAATGGTATTTTGCTCACCGATGTGATGATATGCTGTCACCGCCGTGGACAACAAAGGGCAACATTGTCAATTCACTTCCAAACCACGGGCTTGTCACACTCAGTGTAGTCTCATTGCCTTTATACATCCCTTGCAAGCAGAGGGTTTCTCACGACTCGAATTCCCGGTCTACTGGATCCAATTTTTCTGTGACATGTTAATATAAGTTGTTGAAATGACCCAAAATCATTCTATTATGCTAATGCTAACTCCTAATAGACACATCATCGAGGCTCTACTATACTATCATGTAGAGATATCCTTGTGCTGTCTCCAATCCATTTCAGCAGAGGAAACACAGACTGAACACAGAACATATTGCAGTTCCAAACTCTTTCTGAGAAATCTTTGAGTGGGAATACTCAAAGGCCGATGTCACAAATGATTTGGGGGCTGCTAGGATGTAGGCAATAAATTCTTGAGTTGGCAAACGCGCAAGCCTGACTGTGTGATGCCAGTTGAACACAAGCCCGTTTGTCTGATGCCATCAGACAAACGGGCTTGGGCTTGATCTTAGCCGCGATAATGTTCACACCAAGAACGAGCGTCAGGAGCATAATTTACTACTCAAAATCGATGCTTTAGTTGATTCAAAGAGATCTGATACAGAATTTGGTGCATAGACTTGAAAATCTTGTCGATATTGACTGACAAGTGGAACACAAGCCGGTTTGTCTGATGCCATCAGACAAACGGGCTTGTGGATAGTTTAGTCGTTTTTTGGAGGAATGCTGGTATTTTTCAATTGGATTAATGCTTGTGACCTTTTGTATTGTATTTTGGGTCAGTTTCGCAAGAGAGCGACATTTCCCACTTGCAAAACGGCCGCAAACGGGCTTGTTCGGGCTTGTGGATTTGGGCAAAGCAGTTACCGAGCATGAATCGAATGAAAAGCAACGCCAGGATCTGCTGCTAATCCAAAACAGTGCCCAGACGTACCATAAGGTCAGGTTGGACATTATCGAGCGGTGGAAACTATTCCATTCATTACTTGCCCATTTCAACAGCCTTACCATGGATCAAACACAATGTTTCTTTGCTCCGCATCCTTTAAGAGTACCGGGGTTGAAGCAAGGCAATGCCATTCTATTCATCGCAGAGGAAATGAAATCAACTCAACCAATACACGGAGAATCTGACTGAGCAGCCAGTGTGTTTGGGTTTCGCGCGTTGCAAGTTACGTCGGAGGGTATCTTGTTGATCTGTACATGAAGAAACAGTTTTGATGGGTGATGGCGGCGGGAATCAGCTGGGAGGCCTAGGGCACTAGGTTTCAATGACGTCCAAGCCCGCACAGCAGTCTTCAACTTTGTTGGTGTCGGAGATGCCATTAATCACGTCGGCGATGACGGCCGAGAGGTTCTGACAACGGAAAGGCATGTTAGGTGTTAAGCCAGGGCAAGAGAGGACGGAAATGGAGATATTTCCACAGGGGGAATGTATAGTGTAGCCGAGGACATGCCTAAGCCCACCCAAGCCCAAACCGCACAAGCTCGCACAAGCCCGCACAGCCAGTTTTAAACACCGCGAAGAGGGGAAGCCGTTTTGCCAAGCCTGTCAGACAAGTCTGCTGTGAGATTTGTGAATACAACATATTTTGAGAATGCCTAACACATGCTGCCGTCGCATTTTCTGGTGGTGGGGCGGTGAAGGGGTGTGATGTTGAGGTGATAGGAATAAGGGTAGATGATGCAGAGGCATCAGTCAAAAGATATCAATTGGATTACTTACAGTGTATATTCTTGGTGTAAACGAGGACAAGCCCAAGCCCGTACAAGCCCAAGCCATCAAAGCCCGTACAGCCAAATTTAAACTCCGACATGCGGGGCAAGCCCATTTTGCAAGCCCATCCGACAAGTCTGTGCACTATCCTATGCGACCACTTTCAATGGCTGCCAGGGACTGACTATCCAGAAATTAGGACTCGACTTACGAAAAGAAGTGTTCTCCCACGGGCAGCTGTACTCTGCGATGACTCGAGTGCCTAACTCGCAAAATGTTTTGATTCTCAAGTACGAAGGCGACGTATCGACATGGACTACTAATGTTGTCTGGGACGAACTGCCGTTGTAAATTATCTTCGACTATATGGATTAAATTTTTAAGCGTAAACAGCTCAGCGGCGCAGCCAAGGGGGAGCCGGACCGCTTCGCGGTCCGGCGAGCGCTTGTACTGGTAATAAAAAATCTGCAACTTTTTGCAGAATTGAGCCAAGGGGGCGCGGGGGCGAAGATCCTGGGTACGATGCCCAATTCTGATACAATGAATCATTCCGAGTCGATTGGCGGTTGTCCGAAGTTTTTCCGAAAAATATTAGTCGAGGAACAGGCTGAGACATTATTGCCTTATATGGTTTGACAGTTGCCTTATCTGGGGAGTGGGGTGGTCAACCTAATGTATGTTTTTTTTTGGAGATGTTCACCATCTTGTCTCAAGGTTCCGAAAAAAATATGAGAAAAAATATGAATATTTTTATTATTAAAAGGACATTGTCCTCGACAATTTATTTCCCGTGCCCCCTTGAATTTGGCCCAAAATTCTCAAAAATCGCAAGTGTTGCCAAAATTTTCTTGTGGGTCAGAAATTTTTTGCAAGATTTACAAAAAATTACCAGGGAGGTATTTCCTGATGCTATGCTACGCGCTGCCAACCCAACTACACCGGCCGTCCTGTCCCTCTCGCGCACACAAACCTCCCCGATTGATCTCCTGAACACCTCGACTCGGCTGTCCTTGTGTCTTCTCCCTCCCTTTAAATCTGGTCAGTCCTCCCGTCCATTTCCAGCACGCCTGGTATTATCATCACTTACATTATTCCGATCTCCGGACAACAAATAGCGGCCCTCCCCGTAGTAGTACTCACCCTCACTCACGATTCACTCACGATGATTATGTCTTGAATCTGATTTGACCCTGAACGGCAGCGACAACACTTTGAATCCGGAAGGTGCATTTGCCAGGACATTTCGCTTTTCGCGTTTCGCGTTGACTTTTTGCGTTGTCATCTTGTCATATCCTCCCTCATGCCATCCTCAATTCAATCCAATCCTAGACCATCTTCGGTTGGATTCTCCCCCAAAAAAGGCTCTGCCTTCTGCACTGACTCAGGCCGCGCAAGGCCCGCCTCGTTCGCCTCACCCGAGTCGGTAAACCTTTCCAGTGCAGCATCATTGGCGCCGCATACCACAAGCTCTGACGCCTTCCTGGCCTATAATAGCAACACACCAATTTCTTGTATGTATGTACCACTCCGACACTATCATGCCCCAAAACCCACGAACTTACCTTCTCATTCTCTCAATAGCTTCATCTGAATCTAATCTCAACCCCCCTGATGCTGACGCCGCCTTGTTCATGGGGCTTCAAGTCGGGGTGGTGTTAATCAGATTGTTGGTTCCGACATTCAGACACGAGTTGTGAAATCATATTCGTAAAGAGTTTTACTAGGGTTACCAGCTCACGATCTATTGAGAAATAAAGTCACATTCCTCCCCTTTGCAAAAAAATCCTCCTTTTCACTAGCAGAAGCGCGCCCCTGTTGTGGTTTGTGCCGCCCCTAAAAGCCAGAAAAAAGCCCAGTTTCGTCGAGCCCATGTTGGGCTACCAAAGGATGGCAGATACTTGGAGAAACGGTTCAAATCTGTGCACCGTCCAAGTCATGGCAAAATTATTTGCGTCCACTAGAGAATGAAAGCGTAGTGCCAAATGATTTGTGTCGTGTGTTTCAACGAGGACCGGCTCCATTACGGCATCCCTATGCACAAGAGTCCTGAGCTCGTCGAAAATAATCCCAAAAATATCCTCGGGATCCCCGTCCACATCCAGTGGTCCGAAGAGGACGGTCCTGTGCACATCCTCGAAATGTGCACGCTGTTTCCCTTTGTCGACTTTTGGTGGCTCAATTGAAGCCCGAGATAGTGCACTGCCGACTGGGGAAGAGGAGACCCGAGACCCACTTGCGACTGGCACTTCGAGTTGCTCTCTGTGGCCGATTTCCAGGCGCTTGAGATGCGCCGCAATGTCCGAAACCATGGCGCAGATCACCTGTACCTCAGGCCTCTGGGAGGGGTCCAATTTCCAGCACCATTGAACGAGCTCCCACAGCGCATCAGGCATGGAATTCCCCGCTTTATCGCGTGGCTTGCTTTGGTATGGCAGTACTTGCGGAGTCGACTCGGTCAGATCAGCGACGGAGAAAATGATGCCGGTCTCTGTGGCGATGTAACTGAAGGGCACGTCGCCCTCGGACCAGATCTTGATCGCGCAACCAGCATGTTATTTCAGTTCAATGAGGAATAAGAAATGACGAACCTCACAACAAACACATCCAAAGGCCCAGACATCGGAAGCAGGCGACCGCTTGAAATGGGCACCTGGCGCTGGGAGGAGCAACTCCGGTGCCATCCATCTTGTGGAGCCGCTCCGGGTGGATGCCTTAATAGAGGTATCTGACTCGACAAACACAGCCAGTCCAAAATCCGTCAAGCGTGCTCGCCCTTTGCCATCCATAAGGATATTACGCTGAAATGTACAGATTTATTCTGGTGTTTGAGCCATGGATTGCCATTGACTTACGCCGCATAGATCACCGTGAACGAGATTCCTTGAATGCAGGTAACTCAACCCGTCTGTGACATCAGAGAGCTAGCCTAAGATGAGCATCGCAAACATTTGTGGAACAAATGGACTTACCAGGGCGAGCGCATACAGGCAGGTGGGGGAATGTTCAGCCATATATTTCAGTACACTTCCCTCAGGCATCCACGGCGAAACCATCGCCCGGGCGGGACTCGGGAAGGTTGTAAAATCGACTCCGAGGAAGGGAACAATATTTTTGTCTTGAAAGAAGTGAGATCTCTGCTCGTCCAACAGAGTACCACCCACGCTTTAGATAATGCCATACCAGCGCCTCCTTGGCGAACTTGTCGTGCAGGATTTGACGGCGTTCATCCGACTGATCTTGGAAAATCTTGAGGACCTTGAGTGCGACCTCCACCTGCTCTCCGGCGGGATTGGTGTACATCCCACGATAGATATTTGAAAATCCGCCATGATTCACCGGATGTTCATCCAGCAACCCGACCCCGCTGATCGCGATCTCATCGGGAAGGAGTCTCAAATAGTCGGCCAAACGATTGAGTAGAATGTGTGCACGTTTCAAAAAGATGTCGTAGTCAGGTATCATCTGATTTTCGGCCAGGCCTACGTCGAGAATCTGTGTGATTATCATTAGTGGAGTCCACGTCAGATAAACTTTGCTCCATCGCACATAATGGGTCAGATTCAGTACCGCGAGCGCATGCTCTCGAGAAAGTGAAGAGAAATCCTTCTTGAACGACTTTATTTTGAACAGTGTCTGAAGTACTTGAGCGATTTTGAGGTTATCTTTGATGAGGGCTTTGTTAATTCGCGACTGTGAAACTGACTCAAGCATCAAGAAACACTGCCGGGATATTGATCAGATTCATGGACGGGTTAGCAATGGCAAGACTTACGTTTAAAAGTTCTCTGCGTGTCTCTGAAGCATTGTTGAGCGTAGAAAATATTGATAACATCGAATGGGCGGTGTCCTCATTGTCTACTCCGAGTGAGTTTGTCTCCGTCGGAGGCTCTATCTCCTTCAGCTTCTTGTATAGCCTGGATAGCAAATTATGGTACGAAACTCAAGGACGCAAAGAAACAAAAACGACATGTACCTTTCAGCCAGAGACCCACCGATTCGATGGATGCCCTCTTCTAAGAGTAAGAAGAGGTTCTAGGGAATCAATTAATTCCAACCATCTCATCCAGATGTATCTGCCACGAACCTCGTAAAAGGCTGTCGGATTGAGATGTTTTCCGGAGTATAGAGTACCAGAATTGAAGACATGCAAGGAAGTGAAGTCCTCCGAGGAAGTGGCGTTGTACTTCTTGAAAACGTGACGAAACAGTCGGGGGTGGCTCACCACGACAATTGTGACGGAGTTATCATGGTACTGGAGATGGTCGCGCATAGTTTTAACACTTGTATACAACTCGTCGGCTTGCCGTACGGACCAAACACCATGCACTATGATGGTGGTGCGTGGTAACACCTCGGAATTGTCACTGGCCTTTTTGTGCACACGGGCGAGTCGGTGGCACAGAACTTCATCGATTACCTTTACACAATACGGTTGTAAGGCCGATGGTTATCCGCAAGCATTAACGGCGACACTCACAATTTTGCTATTGTTGTGTGGCAGAGAAGGTGAGATACGGTGGAAGGAAGTCATGAAATAATCCCCAACCAGAAACTGAAGTCCAAGCGCCCTCCTGTATTCCAGAGACGCAATTGCTAGCCCCCGGATGAGTGGCCAAAGGACTGAACGCGTTTGGCTGACGTCAACCACTGTGACATTGCTACCATCCGGCGAGAGCAAACGAGAGATTATTTGGGCAATGTCCGCGTAACTGTTCTTGTTGTGTGTTGTAACCCACAAGCCTTGGTCCATGTGCCAATCCGACAGCCGCTGTGACCAATGAAGTACATTTTCAACCAATTTCGGAGAAGCTTCCCATGTCGTCTCGGTCTCTGGAGTATCAGCCAGAAATATTGGACCAGCAGGGCGGCGCCCAAGATAGCGGATGATTCGAGATATGCTCCATTTCGACCTGCGAGACCTCAAGGGTCCGTCCGCTGAAGGCGATCTGGAGATAGACAACAAGGACTTCAGACTGTGAGCCACGCGGAAATGGAAGCGGGTCCGCCACATGTCGCGCCAATCATAGGAGGGTGGGTTCCGAATTATAGAATCAGCGGCGACGAGGAAATCTGCACGACGCAGAACTATCAAATCTATCCATTAATCGGAGAACAGGGGAGTGACAAGGAACAAACTGGTAGCGTCATCCATATATTGCCTGAACTCGCCTCCCCAACAAAGTTCGATGATAGGGAGCACCGTGGTGTAATAAGCACAGACCTGCAAGGAATCTTTCAAAAAATATCGACTGGATCGAAGGAAGCAACTTACGCCCAGCAACCACCCAGACC
>JARJLF010001617.1:0-69231 GCA_029378395.1 Mycena leptocephala | reverse complement strand
TTTCGCGGATGGCCCGAGCTTCAGTGTCGGAAGGCGCGCTATTGCTTTCCAGTAGCTTCTGCGCTTCCGTTCTCTGGCTTACAAGTTGTTTCAGAGCCGCTTGGGCTTTCGCTATCTCTGCATCGAGGCTGCAATAAATGAGCGTTTTGTTGTTTACATGACAGTTTTGAAATACTACGGACCTGGCCATGAGGAGCTGGTTCTGCTCCATTGTTTCTCTGGCTTCACGGGCCTCCTCCTCTGTGACGAAGTGATTAACTAGAAAGTTTGCTGCACCTGGGGCGTTCATGGTCGGAGAAAGAGCGGGCGATGGCACTTCGTTGGCTTCCATAAACGGAACACGCCCTCTAAACGGAACACGCCTCTCTCTTCTTGCCACCACTCACAGCGTTTCCTCGCTTCCTTTGGACCCAATTGGACCACTGAAAAGGACACCGAGCCACTTGAAAAGTTACCGAGCCGGCCCATCTGACTGAAGTCCACATCTGTCGGCTCTTGCTCGGATTTCGGCTCTTGTGCGAGTTCCCGGCGGTTCCAACTTGACTGGCCGAATTGTAAACAGAACACCGACATAAATCCAATCTGACGCTGGACTCTAATTTGCCGTGTCCTGCAGATCTTCTGCGAATACGCGCCTAAAATTTCCTGATTACTCTGCTTCTACGTCGCCTTGCTCGGCACAGGACGGTTGTGCGCCTCAATATCTTTCCAGTTCGACACCTATCTACGGCGAATCGTACATGCACGTTCCCCGAATGACTAGGGCTGTGTGCCGTCGACGGGCACGGCCGTCGTTTCGACATGAACGGGAAGGTCCGTCACGCGACGACCGTCATTTTGCCAGTTTAAACTCATAAGTAAGTTCATAAGATGTGCCCTAAATTGTGTATGGGCTTAATTTTACACAGAACATGCCTCACAAAAGGCCTACACGGCGTATTTAACCGTTGATGGCGCGTTTTCAGGACCCGTTAACCCGTCGACGGCCGTTTTTGACGGGAACGGCCGTCAAAAATGCAGCCAAAGAGCCCACGGAACGGGACGGCATGCCCGCCTGCGGACCCCGTAGAACCGGCGCGACGGGCACGGCATGCAGCCCCACGAATGACAAGTTTCGGCCCACGAATATGATTAATAATGCGCCATACCAGCGGGCTTTGCAATAATCCTGCCCATGTCCCATAATACTCAAGCCAGCCTGACCCACTCTCTTCCCTGGCAGAATGGTCTATCCAGCGCATCCGCGATGTCTTCGAAACCCCGAGCGACGAGCTCTCACGGCGCGCAATTGACGGCACCTTCTCGCGCACCCTCAAAGCGAGTCTAAACGGGACGGCGCTCGACTTCGACGGGCTCTGCGGCCTGGTCAGCGCGATGCGGCACAGTGCGCCTAACGGGCTAAAGGTCGAGTGGAGCCAGGCAGACGACTCTCCGGACGATCTGGGGAATCGGGTGAGTGCAGCTTTGCGCAAGATGGCTATCCGACTGCTGATTTTTTCGACCGTAGAATGGCTTACTGGTCGGGGAATATTGCATCCGCGGCATCTGGAGGAGCAGTCCGGACTCGGAGCAACTGTCCGAATTTGAGAGGCACAAAAAAGTCGTTGTGAGGTCGGTCTGCAGCTTCATTTCAACTGCAATGTCCCTCAGGGTTTGTGCTTTAGAATTGAATCGCAGTCACCCCAGGCTGGTGTGGATAGCAGGCTTATCGTAAAGCTCGATATTGTCGCGTCCGATATACCGGTGGATCGGCGCAGTGTTTTGTAGGCAGATATCGGCACACTGTGCCCAATTTATTCAAACCAGTGATAATAATAAGTAGCCAATAAATAGCATCCATGAATAACAAACATGGCTGCCGCCAAATCGCGACTTCTGCTCAAACCTAAACGCGAAACGTCACACCACGTGACTTGTATCGTTCTTTCCTCTCACCGTAAAGTTCTAGTAAGCCAGCAGCGATGTGGAATCGTCCTTGATCATTAATATCAAGCAGAAACCCATGTCTTCAACCGTCCCGTTGACGTTTGGTTCTCCTGGTCTCACCAGTGTCGAAAATCAAGTCAAAGGTCTCATCGCTGCGACGGAGGCCAATATCGAGCGGCTGACGGCACAGATACACGAGCTGACTTCCATGCGCGAGAGAGAACGGAGCGTCCTCGCGACACTCCGGCTGATGATAGTGCCAATCGGCAAACTGCCCACAGAATTGCTCGTCGAGATTTTCAAGCATGCGGTGCATACACCTGTCATAAACTCAAGATACAATACTGGCTCAGGCACGCGGTATTCTCTGGGTAACTTGTTCAAGCGAGAGGAAAGCCCTGCGCTGTGCAAGGTTTTATGCATCTCACAGGTTTCTCCGTATTGGAGGCAGATTATTCACAACACGCCGCAGCTGTGGGCTGAAGGCTTTGTGGAAATATGCTTGGGTCGGGAGTTGACGGACCAGTATCTGGACGGACTCGAGATCATGCTCGGCCGGTCCACCCCATTTCCTATATCAGTCTCCCTCACTCCATGTACCCTAAACACCTCCGCCTATTTTCAGTCCTCGAAACCTATCGCTCGTATCATGGCCAAGTCAGCCCAGCGGTGGAAGAACCTCAATATCAACTTGGATTCCTTCCTCCATTTCAACGACCTTCCTCCTGCCACGTTCGAAACTCTTGAACGTCTCTTTATTGATGACTTCTCGAACCAGACCGACCCAGTCATCGTGTTTCAATCCTCTCCTTGTCTCCGGAACTTCACATTGAGGACCTATTTCGAGTTGTCGAAAATTCATCTATTCCATCTGCCGTGGTCCCAACTGACGCATCTCGATGTCGAGGATCTTTCCCGGGAGGGTGTCGTACGGCTTTGCTGCAATGCATCAACCTCATATGGGGGAGATTCCACATATACTGTCGGTGGGATATGGCTTCCCCGGCAACAGACTCGCCTATCATTACTCTCCCTTTCCTCAATCGGCTCATGCTGCACTTTTACGGATACCCTGATCACCATCCACAAGAACTCCATAGCATCGAGGCTTTTCTCGTCGCGCTTGCCCTTCCTTCACTGAAAACTCTTGATATAGAGTTTGATGATGAAACGCCTTGGACAATTCAGGTGTTTTCGGAGTTCCAGAGTCGATCTCCGAACATCGACAAGATCACCCTAACCTTCAGTTCGATTAATTCTGAGGGATTGATCGCGCTCCTCCGACACGGCCCCGCTCTCAGGACTCTCACGCTGCAAATTTGCTACAACTGCGTCGATGATGTTTTTTTCGAGACACTTCGATACGACGACGCCCACTCGGCTCCGCTGGCGCCGAAACTACAGGATATACGCCTCGACTGTGTGGAATCTACTTTTGAGGAGGATCTGTTTGAGGCGGTCATTCGATCCCGGTGGTGGAAGGACGGCGAACGGATACTTTCCGATGGTTCCCTCCGCGAGTTACACCCCTCAAAACAGTTTTCGTCCGGCGGGAGACCGTAGGGTTCAGCGATGAAACTAAAGATCGAATGCAAGAACTTGTGGACCAGGGTCTGGTTCTTACCTTGCTTTGACTAGCACGTCTTTTCCGTCAGGCGAATAAATGTATCTGTCTGTGCCGTTGCTCGCCTTCAATAGAATACAAAATGGGAAGAAAAATTCTATATTTTATTGGTATCATTCAATGCACCGTTCAAGTACTAGACACACATTATCTTGTTCACCTGGGGGGGGGGGAGGGCGCCCCTGCCGTTGCCCTCAAACTTCTCGCCCGGCACCGTCTCTTTCACACCGACCTGCCCGGTGAGGAGCACATTCTGGACTACGTCCTTGTGGGCTGGTTCCGCGACCTCGCCATCGAAGAGGTAATAATACTGGGCCGCGGGCACGCGCGGGTCGTCATCGACGCACGCCTGCCACGGCTGGAAAATTCGAAACCATAGCCTCTCACTCTGCGGACAACTTCTCTCCCGACCCCGCGCTCATCTTCTGCTGCAAGAACGAAACGCCGAGCGGCGTACAATTTCCTAATGGCGTCGACACGACGAACCCGACCTCCTTCCCATTCCACCTCCTCCCGAAGGGCAAGGGCCCGCTCCTGCTCGTGGGTGACCACTCGTCCTCGTTTAGCGGACTATGCGATCATCGTCGCAGGTCGTGCGGAATGACTGCCTCGTAGATGTCGGCGCACCCATCCCGTGTATCCTCGCGTACAAGGCGCTGTCGGCAAACAGCAGCCTGTAAAACACATCGGTCTTCGCCATTTATATGGGGCTATTGCTCTGGCGCCGCTCGGTGATGCAAGGCACTCTGACGAGGTGAATGAGCGGGAGGCGGAGAAGCTGTATGCGGGAGGAGACGAAGGGCGTGTTGGAAGCGCAAGTCAAGGAGGTTTGTGGGCGGGGCCTGATCAAGGTGGTATTCGATTTTAACGAGCGCGACCGATTTGTGTCTGGTGCTGATGCGCGCGGGCCTTGCCTATTTTCTATCTGACTCTCCCAGACGCTAACTTGAGGATTTGGCCCGGAAGGCTGGTGATAGGAAGTCTGCGGCTTGGTATCTTTTGGGTTCTTGACCCTGACACGCTTTCGCCGCTCTACAACGCCGTGACTGAGGTGTAAGAACAAGTGGGCACTGGGGCTTGCCGATGTAAACGCTCGGATAGGACTTGATATAGAAATTACAAGAGGGGCAGAATGCTGGCTTTGCTTGTAATCAGCGTGATGAATCTATAAGAGAAAAAATGCCTTACGATGAATTCATGAAGAGGGCAACGGTTCGCTTATTCGGAAGGACGTGCAGTATCAAACCAAGTCAATGTCAAGTCCCTGGTCTACAAGGTCCTGCATTCGAGCTTTGATGTCATCGCCGAACAGTACTGGCTCTAAGAAGGTGCTGGGAGTGCATTGGACGAAAACCCTTTCGAGGCGTGCAACTCGCGAAGGGGAGCCATCGGAAAGTAGCCGTACGCCGTCCTTCCACCATCGGGATCGAATGGCCGCCTCGAACGGACCGTCCTCAAAATCAAGTCCCACGTCTTTGAAAAGCATGTTCTGTAGTTTGGGCGCTAGCGGGGCCGAGTCGGCCTCCTCGTACCGAAAGGCCTCGAAAAAGTTATCATCGACGCAGTGGTAGCAGCCTTCGAGTTTGAGGGCCCTGAGAGCGGGACCGTGTCGGAGGAGTGCGATTAATCCGGGAGAATCGATCGAACCGCAGTAGCGTAGGCTGATCTCCTCGATGTTTGGTGATCGAGTCTGGAACTCCGAGAGCATCTGCGCTGGCCAAGACATTCCAGTGACGAAGTCGAAATCAAGAGTTTTCAGGGAAGGAAGGGCAAGCGCAACGAGAAAAGCCTCGACGCCGTGGACCTCTTCCGGATCAGCGGAGTGTCTGCCAAAGATCAATATTAGCCGATCGAGGAAAGGGAGAGTGATGACAGGAGAGTCTGTCACCGCAGAGGAAGAATCCCACTGGGGGGACGTGTCAATTTTCGCCCATACGAGATTGGTGCATTGGAGCAAAGCTGTACGGCACCGTCCCAGCGAACGATCTTCGACCTCGAGATGTGTGAGTTGGGACCACGGCAGATGGAATAAATGAATTTTCGACGTCTCGTTGTAATTGTTGCGATACGAGAACTTCCGAAGACGAGGAGAGGATTGAAACGTGAGAACCGGGTCGGTTTGATTCCAGAAATTATAGACAAAGAGGCACTCAAGGGCTTCGAACGTGGCAGGAAGAAGATCGTTGAAATGGAGGAAGGAATCCAAGTCGATATTGAGATTCTTCCATCGCTGGGCTGTCGAAGCCACAATACGAGCGACATTTTTGGAAGACTCGGACCAGGCGAGACCTTGATAAATCCATGGAGTCAAGGAGACTGTTATCGGAAACGGGTTGGAACGGGCGAGAAAGGTCTCGAGTCCATCCAGATACCGGTCCGTGGGATCCTTGCGGAGGCGAATGGCTGGCACAACGCCTTCAGCCCATAGTTGCGGCGCGTTATGAACGATCTGCCTCCAATACGAAGAAACCTGCGAAAGGCATAAAACCTTGCGCAACGCGGCGTGCGATTCGTGTTCCCACCAGTTACCCAAACAATAATACTGTAAGCCGGTAGTATGGTCTTCTAATTTTATGCCAGCAGGTCTATGCACCGCATGCTTGAAAATTTCTATGAGCAATTCCGTCGGCAATTTGCCAATGGGCACGACCATCAACCGCAGAGTCACGCGGACGTTCCGCTCCGTCTCGCGCACGGAAGTGAGCTCGCGTATCCGTGCCGTCGGGCGCTCGATGTTGGCCTCCGTCACAGCGATGAGACCTTTGACTTGATTTTCGACACTGGAAAGGCCAGGAGACCCAAAGGTTACCGGAAAGGTTGAAGACATGTACCTCTATTTAATTAATCAGCCAAAGACATTTCCACGCCGCTGTCGACTTACTAGGCTGCAGACGCGAGGAAGAGGAAAAGCGTGACCTTTGTGACGGCTTGGGTAAACCAAGAGGTCGGAGTTAATTAACGTGACATCCATTTAAGAAAGCTCGTCAGGGGTTAATGTACAAGTTGCGTTTCAATGGCTACCCCGCTGCCCCAAAGCCCTTGCTCTTGCCCGGAATCGCTCCCCATTTATTTAACACAAGGCGCCCCCAAAAAAGGCGACCGATAGCCGCTCCGTCCACGACTTCATCCAGTTTTGCCTCGTCTACTATTGCGGACATCCGGCTGGAGTTAACTGCGCTGCAAGAGGACGTCACCACAAAGCACGAAGAAACGCGCGACGAAATCGGCAAATTGAACCAGCGCCTCGATGCAGAGCGTCTAATGCTACAGAACAAAATTGATAAACTTTCTGCCGAGATCTATACTACACACAGTGTCTTATTCGCAATTGTGACCACAGCGCTGGTATTTGGTGCGTGTACTTTTTTCACTTCTCTCCGCTTTGCCTGATTTCCATTTTACAGGGATGTTGCGTCATTGAATTACCATGAATTTTTCTTGATCAACACAGTTGTCGTATCCAGCTCTTCAGACCAGTTTTACCAGCCTGCCAGTCTGCGCTGGCCTTTCCAGATTCACGATACGCCGGAACCCTTCACTTGTGCTCAAATGCCTCGGCATTAGAGATTCGGATGCTATACGAGGGGACGGAATCCTTTCAGGCCTACAGTGAGCTGCATGCACACATCTAAACTTCTTTTCATCCGTTTTGTTCCCTTGCATTTTCTTCTTTCTTTGCTGTTTCTTCTCTTGTTCCCCGACGTCCAGGTCAATGAGCACCAAGCCCGGTGATGATTTTGCATCGGATCCCCCCTGGACTTCACGCCAGGTATCAGATGCGGCTGCATCCGGCTTCTGGGACATCCTCCGATGTAGTCTCTCTTGACAGACGCTCTATATCAGTACTTCCTCGTACCTCGGTTGATACAGAGTCTGTTGGTTACCGCGCTGATTAGCCGGTATCCTGCGTTATTATGTAATCGTCCCAAATCGGGGGCCCACGTGAGCAGGTCCTTGACGCGACTTAGACGTGTTGTGGGCTCTCTGAGGGGCTAGGAACAAATTTTAAGCCTCGAGCCTTGACTTTACCAATAAAAATAATTTTCTGAGCCTTTATGCGCCGCTCGAAGTAAAAAATGGCCTCATAACAAATATCATCCTCTGATTTTTCATGCTGCTGTGTCGGAAACATCCATTTCACCTATGAACAAGCTCTAATGGTGCCCAATGTCACAAACAAATCTTACATGCTTTGGCAGGAGGTCTGACAAGAAATTTCCGCAGGGAGGCCGAGAAACGCGTCGAAACACGTCTGGCTAATGATTTTGTTTGCGCATGCATCCGTGATGGTTACATAATAACGCAGGCTACCGGGTAATCAGCGCGGTAACTAACAGACTACCTCCGATGGCTCTTTTAGTCGGTTCCGTCCCGCTGAGGTAGTCGCTGCGCACTCGCCGAACCGTGCAAGCTTTCATACCGCCTCTGGGATATCTTTGGTTCCTTTATTTCCACCACATACTCGCCGAATCTACATACGCGTACTACCGCCTTTCGCCGACTTGAGGTGTATATAATATGCGCCTCTCAACGTATATTGCGTATCCGTTCACGGTTTCCCTTCTTCTTCCTGTTCTCGGTACCGCGTGTGTACCTTGTGGCGAACGACGACCTTCTGTCGTATCATGATGATGGCTCAGATTTCTTCCTTATGCTCATTGAGGCTCTTCCCGTACGCTGACCGTCCTTGCCTTCGAAGATCGTGCACCAATGCCGTCTCCCGTACCTCGTTTTAAGTTGTGATTCAATGCGGCCTTCCGCCCGTCTCGAGGCCGTGCTCAAATGCCGCCTCTCGTGCTGCCTCTCATGCTCACCGAGGTCGTGCCTGCACGCCGCCTCGCGTAACCGTTCGAGGTCGGGCTCATGTGCCGCCTCCGGGGTCGTGCTCGTACGAAACTCTTGATGATTTCTCAAACCAGGCGACCCAGTTATCGTGTTTCAGTTTCAATGCACCGTTCGCGTACTAGACAACACAGTATCCTGTTCACCCAGGGAGGCGGCCCCTGCAGTTCTCTGCCGTTGCCCTCAGTCTTCTCGCCCGGCACCGTCTCTTTCACACCGACCTGTCCGATGAGGAGCACATTCTGGACTACGTCCTTCGTAGCGTTGTGCTCAGGGCCCGAACCCACGAGCATGGGGATATTTTGCAGACCTCGTTTCCGCTACTCGAAGCTTCCGGCGTGTTACATGGAGCGTCCGCAACATAACGTAGATTGGTACACTTCAAATTGATGCACTCCGTCACTATTTATTCTACCAGACCATCCAAGCCCGCAACTCGACACTCCTCCTAGGCTCTTCCTCCTCCACCCCATCATCATGAATGCAGAATGCGGACAGAGCCGAGCAAGGCTGTTGGCCTCGTCTTTCATAGCGTCGGAATCGTAGAGCTTGATCACGTAAACTTCCTCCGGCGTCTGGTCCTTCAAATAATACCACCGATGCTCCTCGCCTTGCTTGATGCAACCTTCTGGCGGCTGCGGCAGAGCGTTGGTGCTGTACTCGGCACGCACCCCGGGCGGTTACGATAGACACGCGGCAGCGTCCTGATATCGCGCAAGTGATGCACCGAGCGCGCATCCATAACAGCAAGCGGGTCGCGCCGCACAGTATCGAGCGGGCGCCAGATGCTCGCCATCGCGTAGCGCGGCGCCTCATCGGAATACCTGTGCCGTCCCAGTCCCAGTGGCTCTGCAGCCCCGCGCGCGCGAGGCCGCATCCTCGGCGGCGATGATCTCGTCGCGCAGGCGGAAGAACTCGGCCCGTGCGGCGGGCGTGGTGGACGCCTCGCGTCCGTTGGCGGCGAAGAACGCGGGTGTGATGGCGCGGAGGTGTTCGCGCGCGCCGGGCGGCGTGTAGTCGCTGTGGACGAGGAAGAACGGCGCGAGGCTCGGGCTGGCGCCGCGCGGGTTCTTGGGGTCAGGTGGGGGGAGCGCGCGCAGGTTGCGCAGGGTGGTGTTGACGATAACGACGCTGCGGCAGCCATACTGTTGCTTGAGCAGATCGATGATCTCGTTCCAGTACACAGCCTTGAGGAGGGCGTCGTCGGCAAAGTCGACGCGCGCGCGGGCTTGAGCGGGGGGAGGAGCGAAGATTGGTGCGAGAGGACGGCGAAGCCGTGGGTGTCGATGTTGAAGGCGCGCCGGTCGAGGGAGCGGAGGTCGTACACCGGCAGGCGAACTTCGGTGACGTCTTTTGTTTTCTGCGAGAATATCTCGACCGCGTCTTCCTCGAGGTCGTTTGGGGCGCCGTAGTAGTTGAACGTAGCCGTAAGCTGGTCCCCAGCTTCAGTTGTGTTCGCCATTGAGCAGCTAGAACGGTGCAAACGGTGTAAGGTTATATAATCAGTGAGGGTGATCGGATTGCCGTGTTATGGAGCCTTGACTCAGCCAAAGTGGAGCTTCAAGATAACCCAGGTCCTGTAGGTTGTCATAGCCTATTGTGAAGGAGAATAAGTCGGCGAGGTAGTTTTGCAGAGAGCGCAATTTGCTTGGTCGTATTAGACCAATTCAATGTCAAGTCCCTGGTCTACAAGTTCCTGCATTCGAGCTTTGATGTCATCGCCGAACAGTACTGGCTCGACGAAAGTGCTGGGAGTGCGCTGGACGAAAACCCTTTCGAGGCGAGTAACTCGCGGAGGGGAACCGTTGGAAAGTAGTCGTTCGCCGTCCTTCCACCATCGGGATCGAATGGCCACCTCAAATAGATCCTCCTCAAAATTAAGTCCCACGGTTTTGAAATGCATGTTCTGTAGTTTGGGCGCCAGCGGGGCCGAATCGGCCTCCTCGTATCGAAGGGCCTCGAAAAAGTCATCGTCGACGCAGTTGTAGCAAGCTTGGAGCTCGAGGGTCCTGAGAGCGGGACTGTGTCGGAGGAGTGCGATTAATCCGCGAGAATCAATCGAACTGAAGGTTAGGGTGATCTTGTCGATGTTCGGAGATCGACTCTGGAACTCCGAAAACACCTGAGTCGTCCAAGGCGTTTCATCATCAAACTCTATATCAAGACTTTTCAGGGATGGAAGGGTAAGCGCGACGAGAAAAGCCTCGACGCCGTGGACCTCTTCCGGATCAGTGAGGTGTCCGCCAAAGCTCAGTATAAACCGATCGAGGAAAGGGAGAGTGACGACAGGAGAGTCTGTCGCCGCCTCGGAAGAATCCCACTGGGGGGACGTGTTAACCTTCGCCCATACGAGATTGGTGCATTGGAGCAAAGCTGTACGGCACCGTCCCAGCGAACGATCTTCGACCTCGAGATGTGTGAGTTGGGACCACGGCAGATGGAATAAATGAATTTTCGACATCTCGTTGTAGTAATTGTTGCGATACGAGAACTTCCGAAGACGAGGGGAGAATTGAAACGCGAGAACTGGGTCGGTATGACTCCAGAAATTATAGATAAGAAGGCATTCAAGGGCTTCGAACGTGGCAGGAAGAAGATCGTTGAAATGGAGGAAGGAATCCAAGTCGATTGTGAGATTCTTCCATCGCTGGGCTGTCGAAGCCACGATACGAGCGACAGTTTTGGAAGACTGGGACCAGGCGAGAATCCCTTGATAAATCGATGGAGTCAAGGAGACTGTTATCGGAAACGGGTTGGAACGGGCGAAAAAGGTCTCGAGTCCATCCAGATACCAGTCCGTGGGATCCTTGCGGAGGCGAATGGCTGGCACAACGCCTTCAGCCCATAGTTGCGGCGCGTTGTGAACGATCTGTCTCCAATACGAAGAAACCTGCGAAAGGCATAAAACCTTGCGCAACGCGGCGCGCGAATCTTGTTCGAACAAGTTACCCAAAAAATACCGTAAGCCGGTAGTATGGTCTTCTGAGTTTATGACAGCAGGGGTATGCACCGCATGCTTGAAAATTTCTACGAGCAATTCCGTCGGCAATTTGCTAATGGGAACGACCATCAACCGGAGAGTCGCGAGGACGTTCCGCTCCGTCTCGCGCATGGAAGTGAGCTCGCGTATCCGTGCCGTCAGCCGCTCGATATTGGCCTCCGTCACAGCGATAAGACCTTTGACTTGATTTTCGACACTGGAAGGGCCAGGAGACCCAAACGTCAACGGGAGGGTTGAAGAAATGGACCTCTATTTAAATAATCAGTCAAAGACAATTCCACGCCGCTGTTGACTTACTAGGCTGCAGACGAAGAGGAAAGGTGTGACCGTTGTGACGGCACGCGTTTCTTGACACACTGACGCGTCAACAAGCGACAACAAATCCTTTCTCCTGACTCCCATGTCTGCCGTGCACGAAGAGCAGCAATACCTAGACCTCATCCGGCGCGTGCTCGACACGGGTGCGCCGCGGCCCGACCGCACAGGCACAGGCACGCTCTCCCTCTTCGCGCCGCCCTCACTGCGCTTCTCCCTCGCCGACAACACCCTCCCGCTCCTCACCACAAAACGCACCTTCCTGCGCGGCATCGTCGAGGAGCTGCTCTGGTTCGTGCACGGCGCAACGGACTCGACGCTCCTCGCGGCCAAGGGCGTGAAGATCTGGGACGGCAACGGCTCCGCAGCGTTCCTGGAGTCACGCGGGCTCGGGCACCGCCGCGAGGGCGACCTGGGGCCCGTGTACGGCTTCCAGTGGCGGCACTTTGGCGCGCAGTACGTGGACTGCGACAAGGACTACACGGGGGAGGGCGTCGACCAGCTGAGGGAGTGCATCCGCAAGATCAAGCACGACCCGACCGACCGCCGCATCATCCTCAGCGCGTGGAACCCTGCGGGTGCGTGCCCAGATTTATTTTATTTTATATCTCGTATGTTAACCCGCGCGCCAGACATCCCGAAAATGGCGCTCCCGCCGTGCCACATGATGTGCCAGTTCTATGTGCATCTCCCGCCGGCGTCGTCGCCTTCAGACAAGCCCAAGCTCTCGTGCCTCATGTTCCAGCGCTCCGCGGACCTGGGGCTCGGGATCCCATTCAACATCGCGTCGTACGCGCTGCTCACGCATATGATCGCGCATGTGACGGGCACCGATGCGCACGAGCTCGTCATCCAGCTCGGCGACGCGCATGTGTACCGTGACCACGTCGAGGCGCTCGAGGTGCAGCTCGCGCGCGTGCCGAAGCCGTTCCCGAAGCTGCGGTGGGCGCGCGAGGGGATCGACGACATTGAGGCGTTTGAGTATGCGGATATTGTGGTGGAGGGGTACGAGTGCCATCCGGCCATACCGATGAAAATGAGCGTGTAGATAATACGCTGTATATGTACTTTGTACTTTAGCCCGCATAACTGGTCATGTATCGCGTCTTTTGGAATTAGAAAGCAGATTTTATATACAGACACTCGCCAAATATTCGAGCTCGTGCAGAAGGGTGTCATGTTAACGGCGTCTGTGCGCCCACAAGGTAGTAATATAAACCCTGCCCTGGTATCGGGATATTTTTTTCTTGGCTGAAAAAACATGAGTGCAGTCAAGGGGGGAATAAATCATCACTTACAGCTCGCGAACTAGCCATGAATGTCATTCTAAGTGAATTCAAATTGACTTTAAGAAACGACGCGTACCTCGTATCAGGAAATTTGCAAGGATGGCAATAAACAGAAGGGCGCTGATGATGACGGGGCCCAGGATCATGTCTGACATTCACACGAATCAGCACAACAATGAAGGGAGATGGCGAAACCGCACCGAAATGCCCTGGATCTCGTTTTCGTATTTTGGTAATCCGATGCTGATACAGGACGTAACCGTAGATCTGGCGGCAGCTAAGAAGGGGTACGTGGATGGAGAAGGAACGCGTACCATAACACCGACGCTGATGAGGGCATACAGGTATGCAAAGTTGCGGGCGATATCGTCCTTGGACGCATTGAAGAGCGCGAGCGCAAGGGTACCGATGAGAACGGCGATGTTCAGCCAAGCAACCCAAGCTGGTGCAGTCAGGCAGAGTCCGTGTGGGCTATTAGATCCAAGACGCACTCCGTTCGTTGGCGAACCAGACCTTGCCCTCCACACGGACAGGTGTTGCGATTTTCTTGGGGACACGGACCAGGGAAGGTACGGTGTTGATGGAGAGGTAGTCGCGGACGACGGGGCGCTGGCCTTCGCTGTCCTCCTCTGTCTCTGGGATACCGTCTGTGCGAGTGTAGCGCACGGGCCTCTGGGCACTTGGGAGAGACGCGAGAGCGGAGGACGAGAAGGGGGAGAATATTTCGGACATTGCGTGCCATGAGCGGCGTATGAGCGAGTCTGGCCTGTTTTCAACCAGAGGATTAAGACGGTCGTTCTTTGGTCTGGGAGCTGCCATGGAGGTTGAGAGGAAGAGAATTGACTTCCTTTTTGGGAACGGACCGCGGTTGCCGCCGGCCCTTATGCTCCTTTTGCCATTCCACGCCATAAATCCATTCAAAAAATACAAGTTTACACCTTCACGTTCGCAGCAACCACAGACAGTTTCACCACATCCGGCGCACTCGCCAGCAGCGTATCCACATTCGCAAACAACGCCTCCGCAACCTTGCCAGTCAAGTGCGCGTTCCTCCCAGCCTCGTCCGCGAAGAAGTCGACAATCGCGAATTGGTTGGTACCAGGGAACTCGAGCGCGTACCAGACGAGTGTCTGCGCCTCTGCTTCTACCAGGGCAGCGCGCCCTATCGACCAAGGTAAATGACTTATCCACAGAATAAAGCAGACAACGCACAACCAAGAACTCCTTAACAGCTTGCACCTTGTCGGGCTTGGCTGTGAGGAGGACACTGAGGCCAACGCCGAGGCCTGCCGTCTTGCTCTTACTCCCCTCGACGACCTTGTTCGCCAGGACGTTGGTCTTGGCGATCTCTGGCCCTTTGCTGAGCAGTGCGTCCGCGTTCGCCATGAGCGCCTCTGCGATTTTGCCCGTCAGGTGCGCGTTGCGCCCGCTCTCGGCGCGGAAGGTGTCGACGATGAGGAACGTCGGCGGCGTGTGGTCCTCGTACTTTGCGCCGAACCACTGGATTGTCTCTTCTTCTGTCTGGACGAGGTCGTACCCCGCGCCGAGGAACGTCGCGACGTCATCGGCTTTCTCGCCTTTGGCGACGAGGGGACAAAGAGGGACAGGGAAACTGCGGACGCGACGCGTTAGATTGAATGGCGGTGGGGACCACTCTGAGGAAAGCTCACCTTCGCTGGAGGGCATTGTGGATGTTGAAATGTTCAAGCTCGTTGCTCCTCCTCCTCTTTATCTAGCCTCCCATTCTCACGGCTGGTGACCACCTCGCCCCTAAAGAGGAAATAATCGAGAACGGCAACGACACTAGCCGCGTCGACATCAAAATCTTACCCAGCATTACCACGCCATGACCAAGACACTCGTGATCCTGCTGTGCCGTGTCAGCAGCTAGTTGGACCCACATCGCGGCTCAACGGTTGCTCTACTTTCGCCCGAGCCTTATCCTTTCGTACTTCCAAGCAGGGACTTCAGTGCAGATTCGACGATCGAATGTGTTACTATGTTTTCCCGATGGAGTTAACTCATCTAGGTCAAGTTCAAGTGATCCTATGAGCTATGGCCGTGGACTGTCTTGGGCTTCAGGTGGACGTATCTTGCATGGATATATGACTCGAACGATATATCAATAGAACTCTGAACGAACATCTCCGATGCAATTAACACCTCCCCGCAAACACAATTTGAACGGATTGCAGATTGCAGATAATTCACAACGGAATTCAACGTGGACCACCTACAGAATTTTTGTAGGGTATGTGCCTGTGTCGATGCCCGTGGGTGCCACTGATTAAACTGTACTGACAGTCTAAGCGGCGACGTCAACTTGAACCGAGTCCGTGCAGATCTTTCCGAGTCGCCGTGACGGTTATCGGAACTCCGAATCGGGACCCGCCTATCCGAGTTCAGTCAGGTTCGTTCAGGTTTACTTATTATAATTAGCCGTAGCCGTACAACACCGGTGACCCGCGCCGCCCGAGGCGGTTACACGGCTAGAGCAGTATTCGGCTACACGGTTACTCTTCGTTCTAGTTATCTTATTTGCAACTCTCGCTGGGCCCATGGCATTCGAAGAACTGATATCCGGGATGTTGTTCAATTGTTTCTTCCGGATCCGCGCGCACAATGACTTCGGTTACCTCTCGACGGAAAAAAGGACTGGCTGACCGGAAGGCGATCCATCATCAAGTTGAACGTTGAGCCTTGGCTGTGACCGCTATCAATATTTTCGAGGACCCCATTGCAGGATACGTCGACCTCACATTTTTCAACATACCTGCAATGGTACTCACAGCCTGGCCCGTCCTGTGTGCGCCACCGCCACGAAGCCGCGAATATTAGTGTCCACCCGAGCGAGCTCACCCAACTATGCATCCAACTATGCATCCGAGTGTACTTGGGTGGAACCCCACCGCCTTACAGTCGATGGCCTCATCGTTCCGCGGCAATCGAACGAGTGGCTAGTCAACCTCAGCGTATTCGGGCCACTGAACTGGGAAACGGCGGGCGGAAGAGGACGCGCGGGGTGTGGATTGAGGCCTTGAGGACGGCCGCCGTCGTGCGATCAAGGCGAGGCGATCCAAGGACTGTCACTCACTTGAACTTCTGCTGTTTTCCTTCCTAACTTCAAGTTGACAGTACTTGAACTTTGGCTTTATTTATTTTTCTTTCTCCGTGTATCTTGCACCCCGGGCCTTTCTGCAGCGTTTTTACAACTGGAATCGAATGGTTTACAATTCTACTGTCGGTGAGTTGAAGTTTTGGTTGAAGTTGAAAATCAGAGGCTGTTGCGAGACAGCACCAAACTATCGGTTACCTCGGCACCTTCACTGCAAGCTCAATTATGCCTCGAATATCAAGCAGCTTCATAAAACTCATATCCATATGTTGAGGATGCTATATACTGGACGAAATGGCGCATACGGAGATTTGGAGTGCCATCAAACATATGATTCATATGCGATGATGACGTAATTTATTCTCCAAGTTCTAGTACCTTCCCGAAGGTCGGCCTAAAGCCTCGAGCCTTGACAGCATATATTGCCAGCTAAATCGCACAAGCGGACTATACTCTTGACTCGAACATCATGGGCACAGACTACTACAAGCTCCTGGGCATGACAAGTCCGCCAACGAGGCGGAGATAAAGTCGGCATACAAGAAGATGGTGCGTCCTATGTGCAGAAATGCGAGCATTGAACTGATATCCAACACAGGCATTAAATGGCATCCAGACCGCAACGGTGGGTCGGAAGAGTCCTCTAAGAAGTTTAAAGAGGTGGTTCTAAGTATGTGGGTGTCGGCGGATGATGTCACTGACTGTGGGCCTAGATTTCGGAGGCGTTTGAGGTGCTGAGCGACAGCAATAAGCGCGCGGTATATGACCAGTTTGGCGAAGAGGGCCTCAAGGGGGCGGGCCGGCACCAGGCCAGGGCGCTGGGCCAGGCTTCTCGGGGTTCAGCGGTTTCCCTGGCGGCGGCGGCGGCGGCAGTAAAACATTCTCATTCTCCACCGGCCCTGGGGGAGGCTTCTCGTCCTCCGGTCCTGGCTTTTCGCCGGAGATCCTAACAAAATATTCGAGTGAGTACCACGGACGCTTCAATGAGACGGAATACTGATATCAGCGCAGACATATATTCGGTTCGGGATGTTCGGCGGGGGAGGAATGGGAGGAATGGGAGGAATGGGCAGCGGCATGGGCGGAGGAAGCGGGCGGCGGGGGCGGGGTAGCGTGTTTGACCAGGACGTCGACATGGATGGTGGCTTCAGCGGCTTTTCTAATAGCGGGATGCCAGGCGGATTTAGTGGGATGCCCCGCCCGGGTCGACGCCAATCGCCCTCCAAAAAACCCATCGACGTCCGCACCGTCAGAGATCACGAAGCCGCTCAAGCTGGCTCTCGCCGAGCTATACTCCGGGACGACGAAGCGGTTGAAAGTCGGCAGGCGACTGCTCGACGGCTCGTCGGAGGACAAGGTGCTAGAGATTCAGGTCCAGCCGGGGTGGAAGAGCGGGACAAAGGTGCGCTTCCCGCACGCGGGCAACGACCAGCCCGATGGGGAGCCGCAGGATCTCGTATTCGTCGTGGAGGAGAAGCCGCACGAGGTGTTCATACGGGACGGGAACGATCTTACGTGCAGGGTGCAGATATCGCTGCTTGACGCGTTAACAGGCACCGGGGGGAAGAAGATCGTCGAGGCATTAGACGGACGGAAGCTGCAGATAACCGTACCGCCTGGCGTCGTAAAGCCGGGGCAGCAAACGACGGTGGCCGGAGAGGGCATGCCAATTCGAAAAGACGGGAGCGTCAAGAAGAAGGCGACCTCATCGTCAAATGGGAGGTCGTGTTCCCCGACAGAATAACACCGGGACAAAAGGAGGGGTTAAAGAAAGTTTTGGGATGAGCGCCGGACCTGCCAGTGTACAGTCTGGATAATTATTAGATCACATTGTATTACTGTATTACTATACCGCCATACTTATATCCATCTTCATTTGCTCAATGTCTTTGCCAGTGTGTGACTTGACCGTCAGAATTTCAACTCTGAAATCTTCAGAAATATTGCGAACTTCAATCTGGCGGTGGAACCCAGGTACAGGTAGGTTGGAACACGGTGACAGCTCCAGTCTCAAAATGTTAACCAAGATGGATATTTCGAGTGAAAAACGGATACACAGCGGGCAAAGTAGAAAGAGACAGACTGTCAAGAATTTGACCAGCAAACTCCGGTTTATCACGTTACCGTACTTGAACGGCATTCAACATATAAGAATGGTTCTAACCCCACCTAGAAAGGTAAGATTGAGTCTAGCATACGCTCGATAATCCCCGAACAGTCCGATTCTCTGAGCTGATCCTGTCCTTGCTCCCGTCGTACCTCGTCGTACTGTCGCTGGAGGTCAGAGAGCAGGCGCTTGATGTCCTCTTTCTCTGCTCGGTTGTTGTGCCCGACTGGTGGAGGCGGTCTTCGAGCTTCTGAACCTGGAACCGATGGCTCTCTTCAACACGTTCGGCGTCTCTTCTCGCTTCCTCGGCCACCTTGGCCACCTCGACCATTCTCCTCTCCAGCTCTGCTTTCTGCTTGTAATAGTCTGATACCATTTCCTTGGAATTGTTCTGCAGTCGCGTCATCTCCGCCTGAAGCTTCTTCGTTTCGCGCTCCAACTCCTTCTTGCTTTCCTCGTCTTTTTCCCGAATTGCCTCTATAACGGAGTTTCAGAAATATAGAGCGCCGAGTACCCCGACGACCAACCTTTCAATTCCTCTTGTAATTTGACCATAGCCTCTTTGTGCTGCTTGATCTGTTCGCCGATTTCACGGTTTAACTCTTCTCCCGCTGCGGTTCGCGAAAGGTCTTTTTTCTGGGTGACGAGCTCGTCCTGGATCTGGAGAACGCGTGGCTGGTTTTCAATCACGGAGCGGAGGATGGTTTGTGCAGACGAGGCGTTGTTATAGTGACGCAACAGGCGGGCCCCTTTGTCGAGAGCCAATTTGAAGAATTCTTCATCAGACGCCAACTCCGCCTCACGCGCCGCTCCGACCTCGCGTTCGCTCTCCGAGTCGCCCCACATGCTGGTCACGATGACGACGTTCTTGAGCGCGTCGTCGCCGCACAGCTTCCTGAACATCCTTATGGTGCGTGTTGAAATACCACCCATGCGCATGTCGGAGATACGGTGCATGTAGATGAGGCCTGCGAGCTTCGTACCCTGCTCGTAGCTTGAAAAAATGGAACCCCGTAAACATATGTTTAGAAAACTTCCAACGAAACGCACGTCTTCGCCAAAAATGCTGCTATCTCTGTCAATATTTCTGTGTCGCTTCTCGAGGTGTCATCGAATCCCGGGGTGTCGATAAGCATGATCGATTGGCCATCCAACTCGAAAACTGGCGCTACTTGGATCGTGCTTGTGCAAGATCGGAGACCTTTCCCGACGCGCAAATTGGAGCCGCTGAGGAGGTTTGTGAGCTAAGTCGTATTCATGAAAATGGTCAGTGGTTTGCTTGGAGGCGATCGCCTGCACGTACCGTTGTCTTTCCGGTGCCTGTAGGTCCCGTCACACTGCGGTTCGATCAGAAATCGAGCTTACGAAACTAAAAGCGAAACAACATACGCGATTGGCAGAATAGTGTTCTTCAGAACTTCAGCCGCGTCATCCTCAATCTGGAACCTCAGATTAGCCGGATCGGGACCTGCGAGGAAGCGTGTACAAACCGCGCTATTTCCGTGCGAAGTTGAGTTGCTGTTCCGTGAATGGGTAAATAATGTTGTCAATTCAAAAGTACGGTACAGGGTGAACCTAGGAACTAGGGCGACATTCTCCTTGTCCAGATGGACGACATTGGAACCGTCTGTAATCGACATGGAATATTCACGATTGTAAGGCTATCGGGTAGTGGTGAGATTTCGTTGGGTAGTTAAATGCACAGGCTCATACGTGTGAGCGACGAAGAGTTAGGGTTGTTGTACCCGGTAGTCGAGGGGAATATCGTGGTTGGGAAGGAAGTGCGTTAATGGTAGGTTCGTTATAATATTTATACCCCAGTCCACCATACATCTTTTCGGTTGTCCTGTTGTCCTTATTTTTTTGCCTCGAGGTTTGGGCGACACTCTAATCCTGTGTCAGTGCTTCCATGCAATCTGTTCGATCTGCTTCGATACAGGGCATGGGAAATTGTACAACCTACCACTTCAGGTGCGATGATTAATTATTAGAAGTCCTATAGGCCAGTATATTTTAAACCAAGACCAAAAAAAACCTATGCAAGAGACACATTCCAGTCTCGCCGTCTCAACCAGTTCCGTCGTCTTCTTCTCCGGGTCTGCCCCCTGCCTGGTGTACTCTGATGCCAAATTTTTGGAATCGTTCTGCACCCTTGTCATCTCTTCCTGGAGCTTCCTGGTCTCGAGCTCCAATTCCTTCCTGGTCTCCTCGTCCTTGGCCTGAATTGCCTCTATGGGAGTTTTTCAGGAATTATACATCCATGCAAACGACAAACCTCTCATTTCCTGTTGCAATATCACCATTCCTGTTTGCGGCGCTCAATCTGTTCGGCCAGCTCACGGTTCAGCTCCTCGCCCGCTACAGTCTGCGAGATGGCCTTTCCTGGTCCACTAGCTCGCGCCGGATCCGGAGCGCACAGGGCTGGTTTCCGATCAGGTGGTAGATGATTGCTTGTGCAGACGCGATGTCGTTGTCGTGGCGCAACAAACGGGCTCCTTTGTCGAGAACAGGTTTGAAGAATTTGTCATCGCTCGCCAGCTCCGCCTCTCGCGCCTCTCCCACCTCGCGTCCGACCTCCCCTCACATATTGGTCACAATGACAGCGTTTCTGAGAATGCTCTCCCCGCACAGCTCCCTGATCAGCATAATGTACTGTGGATAAATCTCACTGACACTTGCGCCGTTGCCAAAAACGATGCTATCTGGGTTAATATTTCCGTGTCGCTTTTCGTCGTGTCGTCGAAGCTCGGAGTGTCGATAGCGACCGATCTTCTAGCTGGAAAGGCGACGATACCACTGGCGATGTTGATAAACTATGCCGTATACTGAACACACGTAACTCGCATGGATGTCGCACAACACATACCGATGTCTTTCCGGCGCCCGTAGGTCCCATTACTCTGTGAACGTGGATCAGACATCAAGCTGGTAGAAAATCAAATGAAGGATACACGATTGTCACCTCAGCTTGCGGGATGGCCTGAAGCTACACCTAAGCTAGTATAACTTGCGAGGGAAGCATGCGCGAACCGTCTTGCTAGCACGCGAAGGGGGAGTCGCTGTTTCGGAAATGAATGAGGACTCGGATATAACTCTGTGAATGGTGACAGGTTCACGAACCTGCTCCACGTTGAGGCATAATCCGATGTAACGCTATGAAAAAGGGCCTAGGAATGAGACTGATCCTGCGTGGGGGTATTCGGTATATTTTAAACGGAAGTAAAAAAAAACCTATAGAAGGAATTTGCAGAACAATTGGTATTGGCGCCCGATGGAAGCGCTGTGAACTCAGAACGCACCGCCTGTTACGCTGCGCACCTGGTGACCTACTGTAGTACGAAATATTGTTTGCCGCGGGCACATCATAAGGGATCTAGTATGCGGGGTTGAGACCAGAAAAATAGTGATAAGCTCAAGCTATCGAACTATAGTAATAGTGATAAGCTCAAGCTATCGAACTATAGTAATGGTGATAAGCTCAAGCTATCGAACTACAGTAATAGTGATCGGCCGCTAACTCCGGCGGGGCATCACATCACTGTTCAACTTGGACCTAAACCACCATCATCGTACACTTGCTACAAAGGAAACTGCGTCCAACGCATGTCCAATATATCCGAAGAATCCGCGACAAGGCTTCCATTGCCGCTGAAGCTCTGAAGGTCGGAGAGCTGGCGCCTGATGTCCTCCTCTGAATTTGATGCCGTGGTGAACTGGAAGCGGTCCTCGAGCTCTTGAATCTGGAGACTGGCGCTGATGTTTCTCTTCGGCGCATTCGGCCTCTCTTCTCACCGTCTCAGCCACTTCGGCCGTTCTCTTCTCCAGCTCTGCCTTCCGCTCTATGTAGTCTGATGCCAATTTTTTAGAATCGTCCTGCACCCGTGTCATTTCCGCCTGAAGCTTCCTGGTCTCCAGCTCCAACTCCTTCTTGGTTTCTTCATCCTTTTCCCGAATTGCCTCTATAACAGCTTTTAGGAATTATACACTCGCTTGTATGCAGACGATAAACCTCTCATTTCCTGCTGCAATATCGCCATTTCCTGTTGTGGCGCTCAATCTGTTCAGCCAGCTCATGGTTCAGTTCCTCGACCGCAGCAGTCTGCGAGATGGCCTTTCCTTGGTCCACTAGCTCGCGTTGTATCCGGAGCGCACGGGGTTGGTTTCCGATCAGGTAGTGGATGCAGACGCGAAGCCATTGTCGTGCCGCAACAGACAGGCGCCTTTGTCGAGAACAGGCTTGAAGAATTTGTCGTCGCTCACCAGCTCCGCCTCTCGCGCCTCTCCCACCTCGCGACCACATATTGATCACAATGGCAACATTTCTGAGCGTACTCTCGCCACACAGCTACCTGAACATCTTGAAGTTGCGGGTCGAGATGCCGCCCATGCGCACATCGGAGATGCGGTGTAGATAAATAACACCCGCCAACTTCTTCCCGCTCTCGTAGCTGAAAATTCGGACAGCGGTGAGCATAAGGTAAATGACCGACTCCTGGCGAGAAATACGTCGTTGCCAAGAATGAAGCTATCTACGTTAATATTTCCGTGTCGCTTCTCATTGTGTCGTCGAAGCCCGGAGTGTCGATGAGGGTGACCCACCGGCCATCCAGCTGGAAAGGCGACGCTACTTGGACCGTGTTCGTTCGTGCAAGACTGAAGGCCTCTCCCAACGCGCAAATTGGAGCCACTGGCGGTGTTAATAAAATGCGTCGTATTCTGAACACACGTAGCTCGCATGGATGTCGCAGCACACCTACCGATGTCTTTCCGGAGCCCGTAGGTCCCATCACTCTGTGAATTTCGATCAGACACCGAGCGGGCACGAACCGACCGCACGATACGCGATTAATATTGCTACTTCATCGTGTTCTGGGATGGCCTTACGCTACGCATTAACTGGTAGAACTTGCGAGAGAGCCATGTGCAAACCGTGCCGCTACCACGCGAAGTGGGTTACTGTATTTCGGCGAATCAGAACCGAATTTTCTGAATCCAAACGACCCATGACGAACCTGTTCGACACCTCATCACCACTGACATTGAGCGCATTGATGGCTGCCATGAAGTACTCCCGTTTCGCAGCGTCAAGGCTATCAGATGCTGGTAAGGTGTCCTCGTTAGGTAGATAGAAAGGACGATACGTATGAGCGGCGGCGGAGGCAAAGTTGCGGTTAATGGCAGCGGCCAAGATTGTTGACATGAAAGAGACGAGGAAATTATGTTGGAGAATTGAATGTCTTAACAGCAGATCTATATACTCCAGCGCGCCTCGAGGTTGGGGCAACAGCGCTAATGAGGGGTGCTTCCAGGAATCTGTCCCATCACGACTCAATATAGCACACGGAGCAATTTGAACATGATGAAAATAATTTATATTGGCATTGTACATGAGGCAATGATACAGGTCGCATATTGGGCGTAGTTCTTTAGATCCTGAACAAAAAACGCGTCAGCCTCGTAGTGTGAAAGGACTATGTGGATACACACCAATTGGAATTTGGGGGAGGTTGCACGGGTTGACTAGGGAGACGCTGGCCGGGTGCGCGGACCCTGTAATCGCCACCCGAGGCGGGTAGAGAGGGTCGAGCAGCGCGGAGTGTTGAAGTGGCGTTGGGGTGGAGGGGGTTCGGTGTAAAGGACAAGTCGGGCTGGTGGGGAAAGCGGACGAGAGTCGGAGCGGTGGCAACACTTGAGTAGCTCGGGATCCTTGGCCTCCTCCTAGCCTCCATGGCGGATTTGCCACTGCTCCTAAGAAGACCGCTGTCCGCTGGGTCGAGGCTTCTGAGCGTCTTGGCGGTTTCCTTCTTACGCCGACGACGCTCGATGGCCACGGCCGTGGCTGCCGCCATCTCTGGACTAACATTGAAATTACCAGGGCAATCGGTGTGCCCACAGCGATAATCGCCAGGTGTTGTGCGAGGGCGGTTAGCAAAGCCGCACCACTCCATGTCGCATTTATGGTGGTACTGAGATGGCCATTCTTCAGGACGATACTCTGGCCAGGGAACGCCGGTGTACACCAAAGGATCGTCACATCGACGCATGAACTCCTCGTGCTGCTGCATCATCTTCTGCAGCCTTCGTTCCGCCGCCTTTCTGCCACCTACGACCCTTTTTATAGTAGCTGAGAATTTATGAGGAGTCAAACCAAGAAGACGGGTGACACAAACATACCAATCATAGTGTCGGGAAACATTGAAAGGAGAGGTGGTATTTTAAATAGGAAACGAAAGGGATGAGGGGGGTGTCCAAGCGCGTGCGGGGCGACTAGAGGGGATTATATATACCTCGCGCGGACGGTGGCATCGGAGGCAATGGACTTGTGTTTCCATATACGGAGGGACAATACAAACCATCAAAGAGTTGAAATCAAACTCAAAGCATTTCTAAATGGACGTGGGTTCGAAGCACATTTCAGAGACGAGAGCACCGAGTCGGATCGATTTTGGCTCTTGGTTTTGGGGATGTCGGGCTAATCAAGATGAATACCGTAATGTTCGTTCGGGACTCTAAAAAGGCATTGGCATGAAATACAATCTGGGGAGGCAGCTCCGAATATCAGCGAGTAGGCCTGGCCTTTGGACCTCGGGGGAAGTTGGATAGATCCAAAGCTCGGCAGCTCCTTCCTATGGTGAATCTTTTTCCCGACCCGGAGTGCCATACTCAGCCCAAGTCAACCTTTTAATGATTGTTTAGTTCCATGTGGTGGCGTAGTTCCATGCGGCGAGAGTTGGGCGAGAGGGTAGTAAGGGCCTCAAAGCGACGATTTTAAAGTTGCCGATTGCGATACCACAGGCCACTTGAATCAGACCGATCGACCAGTTTATCGAGATTTGATCTCGAAAAGTGCGCAGTGCGGCAGTTGGAATCTTGGAAACTCAGCTCGGAAAGGACTGAGCGATTCGGCGATGACTTCTGAGGGCTTTCTCTATGAGGGTGTGCGATTCTAAGTGGGTCCTGCTGCGGAAATTAAAGACCATTTGCGACGTAGTTCCCGACACGATGTTGATCGGGCCGGGTACATCCGACGCCGTAGATCGGCAACAACTTCAGCCTAACTTGAAATCTCGGGCCACTGTCGGCAACCAGTTTGAACCCAGCAGGAGAAGATAAGGACTCTCAAGGTTACCCAGGTGGAATCCAACGAATCTCAGGAGCTGCCAGCAATTGACGCAAACGGGAAGGAATGTTCAACTCATGTTCAACTGTGATTCAACTTGTTTGGATAATAACAAGTTTCTGCAAAGTGAGACAATGCGAGCTACCAGCACAGAAGTGCTGTAGTAAAATATCTGTTTATGAGAGACTACTGGCTCAAAGCAATCTGAAGATGAGGAATATTTCACACCCGGAACCCTGTTTTCAACTTAAATCTCTCGGGAAGAAGGCGAGTTAGGCACTGAAAGGGACGGTCCCTGGACGAGTTAAGGTTGCCTTTCGCAACAAAATCATGAATATTGGGACACGTAGGAGATATTTACTCGACTGAAAACAATCCAAATCAGTGGCCGAGGATGGCCATGGGCTGGTAAGGTTCCTCCAAATATCTGATCTCATCCTCCGTCAACTTGATGTGAGTTGCGGCTGCATTGGGTGTATCTCAGTACGAGTCTTCATCAATAACCATCGGATATGCTTACCGATGGCTTCGGCCAAATTAGCGAGCGAGGTTGTGCCGACGATACTATTACGCCCAATGGTCTGGATTTGCACAATGGGTCTGGATTTTTTTTTTTTCGCTTTTACCTTTCGTTCTATCCTCCGTTTTTCTTCGAATAGACTTTCATATATGTTTTCCATTAGCCTTAAAGTTCACCAAACATACGAGGGAGGAGCCATTGAAAATGGCGCACCGTATATCGATTTATAAATAGAACGATCACTTCCATCAAAACGACTCGCGACTTTGACAGGGCTCGAAAAGTACCTTCCCGCAATCCCAAGCCTCCGATATCTTACCTCGACATACACAGGAACCTAAATTTTGTATCCCGAAAGGAACCGGACCCAACGGGGTACAAGACAAAGAGAAAAACACGAAATCCAGACCCATTGTGCAAATCCAGACCCATTGGGCGCAATAGTAGGAGCCGAGACGCCTTCAGAAAAATTAATACCTGTGCATTTGGAAAAAGGTCGATGCGCACCCTCCTTGCTTAAGGACCAGGCGACGGACACTTGAGCCATGGTGATGCCCCGCTTCTTCGCAACTTCTTCGACTCTACAGAGTAATACAGTTTAACTGACACAAAGGTCTGGAGAGTGCAGAATACATGCCTTTTAACGATCGTCTTGTTGGCCTCGGATCCTGTGTACAGGCTGGGGGGCATTCTGATCATATCTGCATGAGTTACTTGCGACCAACGTTGTAATGAACGGACATATCAGAATCAGAACGCGCTGTCTCGGCCTGCTTTTCAAGTGGCCGGGTGAGTGCCCCTCGGGCAAGAGGCGACCAAGGAATCGCTCCAACACCGAAGTGCTATAGGATATCGGGTCAGAATCCATTATAGTTGTTTCGAAATTAATCGCTACCTTCAACGTCGGAAACATCTCACGCTCTTCCTCCCTATAAAGCAGATTGTGATGGTTTTGCATAGATATAAACGGAGTCAGGTTATTGGCGATGGCATAACCTGTAATATTTTTGGTGAGCCGGAGGATCTGAAACTCTTGAGAAGTAAATAAATACTTTGCATAACATGAACTGGTCATGACATGTCAGTATTTTGTAGGCAGGTGATTATAAGTCCTTACATTGCCAAGCGTGACAGGAGGACATTCCAATATAACGAACATATCCAGCCTTGACCACGTCATGAAGGGCATGCATCTAATCACAGCTGTAGAATAAGAATGGGCAAAGAAGTTTGAAACAACGCACCGTCTCCTCGATAGGCGTGTTGGGATCGAAACGATGGCCTGGGACGGAGGTGAGAAAAAGGTCGGAAAACGGATAAAGAGGAATTACATTGTAGAAGGTCAATGTAATCGAGCTGCAGACGTCGAAGACTATGTTTCACAGAGTCAAAAATGTGCTTTGCAGACCGTCAGTTGAAATTGTGAAATTGGAGGGGAAAAAAAAACCTTGCGACTCAATCCATATTGGTTGGCATAGCCATCTGAATCAAGAGTAGTCGATCCGAACAGTGGCTTGGTTGGATCCCGCGAGAGCGGAAAGAACACTTTGGTCATAACGACGATCTCATCTCGCGGAAGTTGGTGTTGCTTGATTGCGCGACCCAGAATCTCCTCCGAAATTCCACTGGATGGCATGTTCCAGAAAATGGACCGCGTCAAGCTAATATATTATCCTGAGTCTTATCCTGGAGTATGCCTAGTTATAGTTTCAATAAACTGATTACATGCAATGCATGGGACTGACGTTGGCGGTGTCAAAAGCGTTGATACCGGCGTCGTAACTGTGAGTAGATTGAGACAAAACTCCGCGACCAGAGAAGGTGAAAGCTCACGCAGCCTTTATATGCTTCGACGCTTCTTCTTCATCCAACACCCAGCTACCCATATATTTGGGATGCCCGTACGACATGCAGCCGAGGACTATTTTCGAAATTTTAAGACCAGACTGGCCCAATCGAACTAGAAAAGCAGAGTGGGTGTCAACACCAGCATTGACTGGATAATTCAAACTGACCGTATTCCATTTTTTCGGAACTGGCAGCAGAAGACATGATGTGAAGAAATGGGGGATTTTAACGATTTGGACCGGAGCTCGAGGGGGCTTTTAACAGGGCTATGGCCGAACGGTTGCGCGTCCCCGGCAGCCACGAGAAGCGATGTATAGTAAGACTCTTTCTCAAATATCGGCGTTCTGACGGCATCCACACAACGAGCGGTTCCGCGTTCCGCACCGGGAGTTGACTCACGACGATATTTTCCTTTTCTGGGATGTTGCGAGGCCCCCGCCAAGGCCCCCGCAGTATCCTGGTTCCGGTTGGGACGATCAGTACTAGTTCCATTGGGTTCTGTTCTTCTCACATGATAAGTAGTTAGCAGCGAAGAAAAGGATGCTGGATTTGCGCCGAGAACAAAGCAGAGAATATACTTGAAGAGGAATTGAGAGTGCGCCAGAAGCCGCTTGATGCATAAACGTATACAAGCTCTGCAAAGGATTTCATTGAGCTCTTCAGGGAAAGTGGTTTGTGCCAGCCTGGCACAAACCACTTTCTGAGCGCACCTCAAACCCATGCATTGTCAAGCTATCTAAACGGCTGACTGGGGCACCTCTCCGAATTACTCAGCCGCGCTCCTTATTTGCGTCCTTCCAAGATAAAAAGTTCCGACAGCGACACACCTGCCAACCGGTATAAAGAGCAATTGTTGCTTTCCGGCCAGGCCGTCTAAACATGTCGATCGGGCCGGGTACATCCGACGCCGTGGATCGGCAACTTCAGCAACACCTCGGGTCAGTGTCATAAACAGTTTGGACCAAAACAAGGACTCTCAAGGTCACCCGGTCGAGATCCAACGAGTCTCGGAAGCTGCCAGTAAGTGACGCAAATGGAAATGTTCGACTTTGTTCAACTATGGTTCAACTTGTTTGGATTATAACAGGTTCCTGCAAAGTGCAACGATACGAGCTACCAGCACAGAAATGCTGTAGTGTCTGTTATAAGAGACTACTAGCTCAAAACCGTCTGAAGCTGAGGAACATTTCACACGCCGATTAACGCACCTAAATCTCTAGGGAACCAAGGCGAAAACATCGAAAGGGACGGTTCCCTGGACGAGTTAAGGTTGCCGCTCGCAACAAAATCATGAATATTGAGGCATATAGGAGATATTCACTCAGTTGAAACAATCGAAATTTATCAGTGACCGAGGATGGCCATAGGCTGGTAAGGTTCCTCCAAATATTTGGTCTCATCCTCCGTCAACTTGATGTGAGTTGCGGCTGCATTGGGTGTATCTCAGTACGAGTCTTCATCAATAACCATCGGATATGCTTACCAATGGCTTCGGCCAAATTTGCGAGTGAGGTTGTGCCGACGATAGGAGCCGAGACGCCTTCAGGAAAATGTGAATACCTGTGCATTTAGAAAAAGGTCGGCGCGCACCCTCCTTGCTTAAGGACCAGGCAACGGACACTTGAGCCATGGTGATGCCCCGCTTCTTCGCAATTTCTTCGACTCTATAGGGTAAAACAGTTTAACGGACACAAAGGTCCGGAAAGTGCAGAATACATGCCTTTTAACGATCGTCTTGTTGGCCTCGGATCCTGTGTACACGCTGGGAGGCATTCTGATCACATGGGCATGAGTTACTTGCAACCGTCATCGTTGTCCGAATGAACATACACATCAGAACTGGAACGTGCTGTCTCGGCCTGCTTTTCAAGTGGCCGGGTGAGTGCTCCTCGGGCAAGAGGCGACCAAGGAATCGCTCCAAC
This sequence comes from Mycena leptocephala, assembly GCA_029378395.1. Classification (NCBI taxonomy): domain Eukaryota; kingdom Fungi; phylum Basidiomycota; class Agaricomycetes; order Agaricales; family Mycenaceae; genus Mycena; species Mycena leptocephala. The sequence goes on along the minus strand of JARJLF010001617.1, from coordinate 39,602 downwards.
ACCGAAGTGCTGTAAAATATCGGTCAAAATCCATTGTAATTATTTTGAAATTAATCCCTGCCTTCAACGTCGGAAACATCTCACGCTCTTCCTCCCTATAAATCAGATTGTGATGGTTCTGCATGGATATAAACGGAGTCAGGTTATTGGCGATGGCATAACCTGTAGTATTTTTGGTGAGCCAGGGATCTAAAACTCTCGGGAAGTAAATAAATACTTTGCATAATATGAACTAGCCACGACACGTCAGTATTCTGTAGGAAGATAATTGTAAGTCCTTACATTGCCAAGCGTGACAGGAGGACATCCCAATATAACGAACGTATCCAGCCTTGACCACGTCATGAAGAGCATGCATCTAATCACAGCTGCAGGACAAGAATTGGCAAAAAAAAAGTTGCAAATAACGCACCGTCTCCTCGATAGGCGTGTTGGGATCGAAACGGTGGCCTGGGATTGAGGTTAGATAAAGGTCGTATAATGGACGAGGAAAACAATTACATTGAAGAAGATCAATGTAATCCAGCTGCAGGCGTCGAAGACTATGTTTCACAGAGTCAAAGATGTGCTTTTCGGAAAAGTCAGTTGAAATCATGAGGTAGGACGGGAAGAGAAAAGACCTTGCGGCTCAACCCATATTGGTTGACGTAGCCATCTGAATCCACAGTAGTCGATCCGAATAATGACTTAGATGGATCCCGCGAGAGAGGAAAGAACACTTTGGTCATAACAACGATCTCATCTCGCGGAAGCTGGTGCTGCTTGATTGCCCGACCCAGAATCTCCTCCGAAATTCCACTGGAGTATACCTAGTTATAGTTTCAATAAACTGATTACATGCAATGCATGGGACTGACGTTGGCGGTATCAAAAGCGTTGATACCGGCGTCGTAACTGTGAGTAGATTGAGACAAAACTCCGCGACCAGGCAAGGATGAAAGCTCACGCAGCCTTTATATGCTTTGACGCTTCTTCTTCTTCCAATACCCAGCTACCCATCCACTTGGGATGCCCGTACGACATGCAGCCGAGGACTATTTTCGAAATTTTAAGACCAGATTGGCCCAATCGAACTACCAAGGCAGATTGTAGGTGTCAGCAACAGCACTGACCCAATAATTGAAACAAACCGTATTCCATTTTTTTAGAACTGGAAACGGAGGACATTGTGTGAAGAAGGGGATTCCAACGACTTGAACTGGCACTCAGGCTGCCTTTTAACAGGGCTATGGCCGAACGGCTGCGTGTCCCCGGCAGTCAGAGTAGCGATGTACAGTAAGCCGTTTTCTCAAATGTCCAACGGCATCCACGCAACCACGAGCGGCGTATTTCACGATATTTTCCTTCCTGGGATGTTGCGAGGCCCTCGCAGTTATCCTGGTTCCGGTTGGGAGGCCGATCAGTAGTTCTATCCTGAGTCAGCACTACTTTTTGTCAGAGTGAACGGGTTCTGTTTTTCCGTAAGTAGTCAGCAGCAAGGAAAAGGATGTTTGATATGCGCCGAGAGCAAAGGAGAGAAATTGAGAGTGGGCCAGAAGCCGTTTGATGTATAAACGTATACAAGCTCTGCAAAGGATTCCATCGAACTCTTCAGGTAAAGTAGTTTGTAAGCGCACCTCTAACAGCCTCTAACCCATGCATTGTAAAGTTATCTAAACGGCTGACTGGAGCACTTCTCCGAGTTTTCGGAAATTACTCAGCCGCCTTCCAATTATTTTCCAAGATAAAAGTTCAGACAGCGACACATCCGCCAATGTTGCTAGCTTTAACAGCAGTATGTATCACCAAAGACACCAGTAAACTTGAAGAGCAAGTCAAGGTTGTTTTCCGCAAGGTTTTCCGGTTGTCAGGCTTTGTCAGTCTCAGACCGTCACAGTGTCAGGCTGGCGGTGATCCTTGCCTAAATCTGTTCTTTCGGAAGCTTACTGTACGTCTGCGGTACAAGATGCCGAGTGAAACTGAATTCGCCGGTGTCGCTTGGGACTTTTGGGTGTCGCAGTGAATGTGGTGCCGTGATAGACCGGTTCAATGGCTCGGCAAATCACGATGCTGTGCTGATGCTTTGCAGGATCGCATCAAAATTCCTTTCCTTGCGAATCTCGAAGATTTAGACGAGCGGATATGTTCTGCGCACGGGCCGTGTTGAAGCACTCCCTGAGTCGTACATATGCGGCTCGTTTTTCAACTCAGCGAACCCCTCAAAAAGGAGATCGGGGTATCCAAACTATTTTCCTTACGCTTTCAATTTTTCTTAGGCTCTTTACTTAGTCGTGGTTGGAATGTCGGGGGGTATCGATTCCTCGGTTTCAGCTAAACTTCTTGCCGCCCAGGTCAGCACACGGTGCAACGTACCCCCAACGCACTCTCAACCCCCCGTAACAGGACTACGATCTGTCTGCCGTTTTTATGCGAAACTGGGACACCTCAGATGAATACGGGAATTCTGACAAGGCATGCGAGTGGGAGAAGGACTGGGATGATGTCCAAAAAGTCTGCAAAGTCTACGATATTCCCTGCAGAATGGTGATTCATTTTGGTCTGCGGTGTAAATAGATTAATATTGACCTCGCAGATCGATCTCTCCAAAGAATATTGGAATCGTGTCTTTGAACCTTCCCTGAGACAGTGGGAAGACGGAATTACCCCGAATCCCGACGTTTGGTGTAACAGGTGGTAGTTCTCTAATTTATTACTGCGCTCCGCTGACTTTCGGCAGAGAGATCAAGTTTGGAGCTCTCCTCGAGCATCTGCCTTACCAGGACACGGAGAAGCCTCCATGGCTCGCAACCGGTCAGTTTCGTCGCCGCCTTTGTCTCGCCCTACCTGATATCTAAATCAGGCCATTATGCACGCAAGGATTGGTCTTCTTCGCGGCCTCGGCTTTTACGCGGAGTGGACAGAATGAAAGACCAATCTTATTATCTTTCTTCCATCACACAGAAGGGAATTTCTAGAGCACTGTTTCCAATCGGCGACCTCACAAAGCCTGACGTGCGGAGGCTTGCCCAGGACGGTGAAATGCCGACCAGCGTGCTAGAACGCGAGGAGAGTATGGGGCTCTGTTTCATCGGCGAGAAGAAGCGAACCGATTTCAAGGAGTTTATCTGTGCGCGTTTGAATCTTATGCACGGGTCTTCTGAATCTTATCTCGCGCCAGCGTCGTACATCAGCCCATCCCATGGCCCGGTCAAGATGTTGTCGACTGGGAAGACCGTTTCCGAACATAATGGCCTGTGGAGTTTCACCATCGGCGAAAAGATCCGGTTGCGGGGAATGCCTGAAAAGATGTATGTAGCGCAGAAGGATATACCAACCAATACAATTTACGTCGCTCCCGGAAGGTAGTCGCTCACTTTTCCTTCAGCTTCGTCACTCATGGACAACTTAGAGATCCCTCGCTGTACTGCAGTAGTGTCCGAGCAAGTGACTTCTCCTGGATCTGGGCAGACTCTCCTCCGGTCGGACTTTCTAGCGGCGTACAGCTGTCTGTGCAGATTCGACATCGAATGCCGCCTGTGCACTGCACCGTAAAAGCGTATGAATTTCTTTCTTTCTTCCACTTGATCTCACCAGCAATCCCGATTGCAGGCACGAAAACCGGAATCATATTGACCTCGACATCAAATTTGAGGAGCCATTAAAAGGCGTCGCAACTGGTCAAGTGGCCGCACTCTGGGACGGAGAATGGTGCCTCGGCTGTGGAACCATCACCGCGACAGAATAGTAGATAGAGATATGATTCGACATCCGAATGCCACACAAGGATCTCTGAAGGCGTCATTCTTAAGTCTCTTGCCCCGACAACGCCGCGCCCTCAACTTCCCTCTCGACTTGCACTCCGCACTTCCTCCTTCACCGATTTACCCACCACTGAGTGAATTCACAATGGCGTCAGTACTTCTACACAAAGGAATGCCCCTCATACGCCTTTTGGGCATGGACCGCAGAGCTCGACATCGTCGCCAGCCAGCTATCCGCCATCCTGGTCGAGATCCGCGCATATGAGCGCAGATTCATGAGCACTATCTCAGGCGAGCCGTGGAAGAACGTCTTACTACCCTACCCCTGGAATCCTAAGCGCGTTTTCGACAGCGTCGACGCGTTCCTCAAGAAGCACTTCCTCCCGTTCAACGGCCATGAATCTCGACGAGCTCAGGCTGTTCCGTGACTGCGCGCAATGTACCGATCGTCCTCACGCACGAGAAGCTTCATCCCCGGAATATCGTCGTCCAATGTGTTACGATCCCTGAGGTCATCGGTTGGGGAGCTGCGGTTTCTACCCCAAATATGCCCGAAGGTTGGATGGTCTCACCGGGGCGTAGAACCATTCCATGCGAATAAACAATGGATTTAAAGAAATGAATGATCCAAAGACACAATGTTGGATGCTTGTCAGGCCTAGCGAAGAGTTAGGTTTTCCGAGCCAACAAAACCGCTCGCAGAGCCTCCGACAGCAAGGAGGCCGCAGGTCAAATCAAAAGCAAATTCCTACAGACTGTCGCACCACTAGCATTTCCGAGAATACCAAAATACGCCGTCATTTTTCAACACCCGTTGAGATCCATGGCTCTTGCAATAGCATTCACAGCGTCTATCTCCGCTGTCCTGCGCGCGCCAGGAAAGACGCGCGCAAGTAGATGCGTCCACCCGGGAGAGGCTACCCAACCATGCATCCAAGCATACTCCCAATAGTCTGGGAAGAACCCCGCAGCCTCCCAATCTATTACCGCCGTGATCGTCGTACCCTGGACGAGAATATTATGGGGACGGAGGTCCCCGTGCGTGAGGACGATTGATGCGTTGCGCGGCAGCTTGCTGAACAGCTCATCGACATATTTCGGGCCACTGAACTGCAGAAAAGCTTCGCGGTAATGCTCGAGGAACCCGCCGACACTGTCGAAGGCGTACTTGGGCGTCCAGGGCTGGGCCAGGAAGAAATTCCTCAACGGTCCGCCAGAAACAGAGCCAATGAATCTGCGCTTACATGCGCGCATCTCTGCGAGGATGGTGGAAAGCTGGGCGGCAACAGTGTCGAGCTCTGTGGGGGTCATGGCGTCAACGACGTCGAGTAGGGGCACGCCGGGACATTCGTCCATGTAGAAATACCAAACACCCTTGTGGATGCGCTCCCACGGCGGGAGTGCGTAGCGCGGAAAGGGCGGGTGGAGAAGGACACGCGGGGTGCGGATTGAGAGCAGATGGTAGACGAAGTTGAGGGCGCGCACTTCTTCGGCGTTGTCGGTGCCACAGCACTGACCAGTTGACTTAACAATGACTCCTGGAGCGATCCTCGCCACTCCAATGCAGAAACGGTGACTATCTCGGAAATTGATGTCCTTTCTGGATCGCGGAACAGGGAGGGTCGGGCGCTGAAATTGAGATGAAATCTGGGCATTGACTCGAGAGAAATGGCCACTTGCTTTGGACTTTGACATGAATAAATGAGTGAAGGAGGGGCGAATAGGGGCACATGGTCGCTACCCGACGTCACAAAGCCGAAGCGTTATTTTTTTTCGGCCACAGAAAAATTCACGCTATTATTCTGAAATCAATCGAATCTATGTAGATAATTCCGAAATGACCATTGTACAACACTGGATGCTCGGATAACGGAGGAAAGATGAGAGATGGAATCTACATGAAATCGTCTGCATTGCCACCGAAATCATCTAGAGCCTCGTCGTAGAGACTTGTGTCGACCCTGAACAGGGAGTTAGAAGTGCACCAACGAGAAAAGGTCATCACGCACTTGCTCGATGCTTTCGCAGCGCCGAGAGCAGGTTTACCCGTCGCCTTCGGTTTCTTTTTTCCGCTCGCTTTATCTCGCTGCTCCTTTTGCTTCTCATTTGCCAACGTCGTCAAGCCGCTTGCGACCTTGCGGACCTCGACATCCTTGAGAGGCATTGCCAGCTCTCGTGCAAGATGTTCGATAAAAGTAGGATATAAAGGCTTGCTCTCGTGTCGTTTGATGATAACTTCTATTATCTGATTTGAGAATTTAACGAAGTCGTCTTTCGTGCGCGGTTGGAACGAAATTAAGGAGTCGAGTTCAGACGAGGACGTGCCTATTGCTGCATGTAAGAAGATGGATAACATCGAAGCGGTAGCATACCTCCAAGCGCAGCAGCTCCCAATAAGTCGGCAGCATTATGGAGATCGGCGTTCAGCTCTCGTTCCTTGTCTCGTCGGGCCTTCTCTCTGGGGTCGAGAACAACATCGGAGTCGTACTCGTCGTCATCGCCGGCCTCTATTCGAGCGGCACGCTCAGCCTCCTTCTGCGCCAGTTTCGCTTTCAGAGTGCCTTTCTTCTTTGGGGGCTCTACAGGCGCAGACGCTGAGGGTTTTTCCTCCTCTTCTGATGATGCTTCCCAGTCGCTCTGCGTTCGTCGTAGGTTAGGCTGGGAATTTGCTGCCAGCGGATATGACGCACGGCAGGACCATCATCTTCCTCGTCCTCTCCCTCCCACTTGCTCTTTGCTGCCTTCTTCGGGGGCGCTGCTGCCTTCGGTGGCGGGCTCGCGGCCACGGCGGGTGTGTCACTGTCGGAACCCTCTGTTCTCGGAGGGGCACAAATAAGACTGGCTGAGAAATTTTCGATTCAGACAGAAACGCACCCCAGTCAGACATTTCGATGTTGATTCACAGATATGAAAGTGTCGCAGATACGTTTGACCTTCGATTCAAGGTCGCTGAGAGTTGCCTTGGCCTAAACAGAAAAAATTGCCGCAACGGAGTCTCTGAAAGTCCTTTGGGTTGATGTTGTATGCGTCTGTTTACTAGAGGCTTTGCACACAACTTGAACTCGAACCACAACTTGAACCAAAACCTAATAAAGCCTAAGGCTCAAAATCTAATCTAACTTACTTCATGTGCATATTCGCCGAAACCAAATCTCACTGCATACTCCCTTTTCTCAGCCGGAGTTTCAATGACGACGAAAGACCTTAGACCTGCTACTTTTCATGATCGACGGCGAACGCAATGTCGACCTCGCAACAAATCCGCAATGACCGTTTGATCACCGCCCGAACCACTCTGACAAGTCAGCCGTTCTCTCAAATTCCTGGGTTTGAAGTGATCGGACGTGTTCTAAGTTAACGATCCCGTCCGTGTTCCGACTGGCAGCGCAATCTCCCAGCCAACAGCCGTGTTAAAATCCCGTGGCTGCCAGTGTACACCGTAAGGTATCGAAATCCCCCATTTCTTCGCATAATGTCCTCTGTTGTGAACTCGAAGAAAATGGAATACGGTTTGTTTCGATGCTTCAGGTCATGCTGACTCGGACGCCGACTCACGACGTGCATTTCTAGTCCGACTGGGCCAATCCGGCCTCAAAATCTCGAAAATAGTCCTCGGCTGCATGTCGTACGGGAACCCGAAGTGGGGCGGAAGTTGGGTGTTAGATGAAGCAGAAGCCTCGAAGCAGATAAAGGCCGCGTGAGTTTCATCCGCGTGAGTTTCATCGTCCTTTGGTCAAAGGAGTTCTCGTTTTAAACTACTCGCAGTTACGATGCTGGTATCAACGCCTTTGATACCTCCAACGTTGGTCCTATGCCTAAGCCTTGGATAGATTCCATTTATTAAACTTGTATGCAGGTCTATTCCAGTGGGCTTTCGGAAGAGATTCTTGGTCGCGCTATCAAGCAGCACAACCTTCCTCATGATGAGATCGTCATTATGACCAAAGTATTCTTTCCCGTCTCTCGCGACCAAGCGCAGTTGATATTTCCGGGGCCTGCCGCCGATGCGGACGGCTATGTGAACCAATACGGATTGAGCCGCAAGGTTTTTCATTCATCTCCCTTTTCGTGATTTCAGCTGACGGTCCGAAAAGCACATCTTTGATTCTGTGAAACATAGTCTGCGGCGTCTGCAGCTCGATTATGTTGACCTTCTACAGTGTAAATTATTTTTCATGTGTTTTACCGACCTTCTCACTTTGATTTTAGGCCACCGTTTCGATCCCGACACACCTATCGAAGAAACTGTACGTTAATTCCATTCTTTACCCTCTTGCTATGTTAAAAACTACGAGTAGATGCACGCCCTTCATGACGTGGTCAAGGCTGGATACGTGCGTTATATCGGGATGTCCTCCTGCTATGCTTGGCAATGTGAGCTATTTTCACTATGTGCCTAAAAATACTGACATACCATGGCTAGTCCATATCATGCAAAGTAAATGCTTCTCAACACTTTCCATATCCTCTCCAGCTAATATTTTCACAGATTACGCCATTGCCAATAACTTGACTCCGTTTATATCCATGCAGAACCATTACAATCTCCTCTACAGGGAGGAGGAGCGTGAGATGTTCCCGACATTGAAGGTAGCGTCAATATCCCTGTACATTATAAAATTTCTCACTGGACATTGAATATATTAGCACTTCGGCGTCAAGTCAATTCCCTGGTCGCCTCTCGCTCGCGGAGCACTGGCCCGCCCGCTCGAAAAACAAAGCCAGACAGCGCGCGGGGAGTCTGACCCGTACGTTCATGCGGATAACCCTAACTACATGTATTCATGTATCGCAGAATGCCGCCCAGCGCGTACACCGGGTCTGACGCCAACAAGACGATCGTGAAAAGGCATGCATTTTCCGGGCTAAGCTCAAATAGACCCGTGTCAGCTAATCTTTTTTTTTGACGCAGAGTGGAGGAAATTGCCAAGAAACGGAGCATTAGCATGGCGCAAGTGTCCATCGCCTGGGCCTTGAGCAAAGAAGGTTCGTTAGCGTTCTAAATGCTCGCTAACATGGTATATGTTTATTTTATCAAGGCGTCTCTGCGCCAATTGTTGGCAATAACTCGCTCGCCAACCTGCAGGATGCCATTGGTACGCCTATCCGGGACTCGCAATGCTAATGCCAGTGCTAATATATGTACATGACTGCAGCGGCAACTCATATCAAATTGACTGAGGAGGAGATCAAATATCTGGAGGAGCCCTACCAGCCGATGGCTATTCTCGGCCATTAGCGAATCTGGAATGTCTTCAGTCAAGGAAATCTTGCTATGTGTCCCAATTTCGACATCAATTTCGTGAAAGAGAGTTTGAACAGGTTCACTACCAATGACGATATGTAGATAAATCTCAGATGAATGAAATATTGTTCTTGAAAAAATCTTTTGTTGCCGCTGAAATTTGTGGCAGAAACTTGGAAACAAGAATTGAACCAAAGTTGAAATTATGTTTGTCTCAGTTTATCAGCAGCCCCCGATACCGCTGATCCGTCGCGTCAACGAACTGTGACCTCCGTGACTTGTCATAGAACGCCAACTCCCGTGAAATAAATGGCAGGACAATCCAGCACTCGTTTGCTGAAACTCGCGCTTCCGCTTGTATCAGAAGTAAGGATTCTTCGTGTCCACCCACACTACCACCGAACGTCGGGGTCTTATCTAGCACGGCTTCACACGCGTCGCCCTCGCGCGTTCTGTCCTCAATCTCCCCGTCCCGCATGCGGAGCCACTCTCGGACACCGCCGTATCCGCGCTCTTTGGGCGCGGAGACCTCGCACGCAAGACGCTTGTCCACGCGTGGCTCGACGGCGGCGTCGAGCACATGAAAGCCGCGCCAGCGTCACTCAAAGACGCGCTCCGGCGCGGCTGGCGTACAACGAGCCGGTGCTGGCTCATCTGCCCGAGGTGCGCCGCACGCGGATTGAATCCACAAATAATAGATTTTCCCTTCGCAGGCCTTGCGCTTCTAGCGGCCCGGAATCTGGGATACCTCCCATAGACCGATGCCTGCGTTGAAGCACGCTGCAAGGATCGCAGATGAGGCGTGCTATGTTGCTGGAGATCAGTCACTCAGGGTCAGTGCTTGCCTTTTTTTCTCTCTATGTATAACTGACCTGCTGTTTCAGTTGTCTTGGTACACCAAGCGAGCGTCGCTGATCGGAATTTACAGCGCTGCAGGTGGGCATGAGTGCAATCACCGACTGGAATTTTGCGGTGTTCTCACACATAGCTATATAGAGCTTCACCAATTGACATCACCTAAAACCGCTCCTGCGTTCCTGGACAGTCTTCTGAACGCTTCGACTGCGATCGATTCGTCTGTAGAAGAGGTGAAGCTGTTCTCTTCGTACATCTTCCGAAGCTGGGCTGGGATTGTTCGTAGTAGGGGTATTTTGTAGACCAATAAAAGTTACAGTACAAGGTCTAGACCATTCAAAATTTCACGCTTTGACCAAGTGAGGCTGACTCGGGCCGGTCAGCCGATTGTACCGCATTGGGTTTGCGATCAATCTGAAACCATTCTTTCTTTTACCTTATCAGGCTCAGACGATGTCTCGACTCTCCATCGCGTTGGTATTGCTGGCTTTTATTGTCTTCACTGAAGCAGAGACAAAGTTGAAGAGACCAGCGGTGGTTTCATGCCTGGACCTGAAGCTCCCATTTTTGTAAGTGACATGTCAAGCGCGCCGCATGCAATTCTCAAGCGCGTCACTTGCAATTCTCATGTATATATGCACCTACAATCAGGCTTCCGAGATCCAAGAATGCCTCCCCGTATGGCGTCTTAGCCTGATTAAAACCACCCTGGAGGCAGACGAATCTCCACTCATGCGTAAAATTTTTGCGTTCCTCTTTCCCTTCGGCCCGCGTGGAACTCTGTTTTGGGCACGTTCTACATCTCCTCGTAAGCCTCCGTTTCTATCTCTTCCCTGTCATAATACCTGCTAATAATAACACTACCGCATCGCGTGCGAATTCGAATGCGAATGTCCATATGTAGCATCCCGAACTTTATTCTCGCGTTCATCCCTGCCCAGATCAGCCCGAACACACTCAACACGATGACTGCGTTTGCGGTCAGTGCCCCCGTCCCCGCGCACTTTTTTAGTCTCATTGTGCGCGGGCAGACCGGCGGCCTCCTCTCTGACGTGTTCCTCCATCTTGTGCCCCACTCCTTCATGGGCGAGCACCAAGACCCGGGCGTCCACTTTGTGATGGTGGAGGAGAAGCGGAATATCTCATTGGGTGCGTGCGCGAGCTTAGTTTCTTTTTTGGGTGATTTTTGGCCTTACGGAATGACTAAACCAGGCTCGCGATATTCGTAGGATTCGCGGCATTCTTTATGATGGAAAAGACGCTGCGCGTACTCGGGGGCGATGAGGACGGGGCTGGACACGGACATTCGCATCGGCCGAGGAGACCGCCGTACAAGCGTCTGGCGCGTCTGCCAAGTCGTCCGAGGACGGCTTAAGGTCGCGCAAAGCTGGGGAAAAGGTCGAGGCCGAGCCAGTTGAGCCCGCGAAATCTGCTACTGGCCCGTCCAAAATGTCGGCGTACCTCAACTTGTTTGGGGACTTTGTGCACAACATGTGGGTTTGCGCTTTGTTTTCGTGTGCTTTTAGACGCCACTGATGTCCTTCTCAGCACCGATGGGCTTGCGTACGCAGGTTTATTATGGGTATTGGATGACATTTAGTACTCACTGGCCCATAGGATGGCTGCATCCTTTTACGCATCGCCTTTGATTGGGGCAACGACCACCCTTGCTTGCTTTGCGCATGAAATCCCCATGAAATCGCCGACTACTCGATCCTGATCCGAAGTGGATTTACCAAGAAGCAAGCAATGCAATCCCAGTTCCTCACCGCGGTCGGAGCCTTTGTAAGTATCCCGTCCCGTCTCTTGGCCGCTTGCTCTTCTCACTTCCCACTGGCTGTCTCTTTCTTTGCACGTTCGCAAATATGCTCGCTAACTCGTGGCCTTATCGCGACAATTCCAGGTCGGGTGAGCACGTCCATTCTGGTTTACGACGCGAGGCGTTTAGGAATACTGATTATTCCCTTGCCAGAACGTTCATTGGAATTGCGGTCATACAGCCACCGCTGACGATGCGGGCCGGCACTCCGCCGACCTCGCTGCAGGGGTGAGACAGGATGCGAACGGACTTCTGGGGACGACAGTGCAGCTATCAGATCTGGTGAGTCGCGCGGGTGTCAGCCGCACAAAGCTGATTGCCCGCAGGTAATTCCATTTGTCGCTGGCGGGTTCCTTTAATCGGAGCGGTTGCGGTGCTGCCTACGTGGGTGCCTGCGGTGATTGTGCGACGTATACTGACTATGTCCAGACTGCTTGCGGAAAGCAAGAGCGCGGCGCAGGCCATCCGGGAGGTAGGTTGGCAACAGTGGGTTCGAACAGTGCTGACTTGTGTGCAGTTTGTGGCGATGGCGGTGGGTGTTTTGTGCATGTTCCTGGTCGCGTGAGTCACTTCTGTTCTCTGACCGTGTGTGTACCGACGGGCGTGTAGGTGGAACGAGTAGATGGAAAGTAGAGTATTATAGAGTAGAATATCATTTTCGGTTGAAATTTGTTAGCCGATATGCCGGCTCGGCAAAGGAATTACATGGACGTCACGCACGTTCGTCAAGTATTGGCTGAGCTGGTCCTCAGGACACTTTTCTCTTTCATCTGCACACAACCACATTGGGAAAGTGTACGTCTTCTCGGCCCTTTTTTCCAGCGTATTTATACCCACCCAATTTTCCTCAGTGTCAGCCACTCCCCTCCAGGAGCCAAGACGCCACCCCCTCAGCCGACTACCGAGCGGGCGCCAATTGCGCTCGTCAACAGACCCGTATAGCTGATGCAGGCTTCCTGAACATTTTCCTCATCCCCCGTCTTTCACCCACAAAAAAAAATGGGAACAAAAGGCAGATCGAGTCCTCGCATTGTATGCTGCGCAATCCCCATCGCACGAGCAGCTGGAAAGGTCCTCTTGATCACAAGCCGCAAACGCCCCGACAATTGGGTCTGTGAGTCTGCTTTGGTGCTCTTTGTCGCGTCGATTCGCGTCCTAACTTGTGTTCAGTACCCAAAGGTGGTTGGGAGGCGTCCGACGTGCGGTTAGAGGTTGCTGCTTCACGGGAAGCCCTGGAAGAAGGTCCTACCTTTGTCCCTCTACCGCTGCTCCTCTCCTGATGCATCCCCGTGCTTCCTCCTTCTCCGTCCATCCTACAGCGGGCGTGCGCGGCACAATTACCCGTTACGTTACGACACAGCAAACCCCGTCCACGATATATCACTTTTACGAGCTGGACGTCGTCAGCCTCGACCAGGACTGGCTCGAGAGCAACGAGCGAAGGAGAGAATGGGTCGACTACGCCGAGGCCGTACGACGATTAGAGTGGAAGGCCGAACTTGCCCAGGCCTCCGCATGTCTTCGCTGGCGCCGTCCCGGTGACCTCGCGCGCCACCTCTCCCTCCATTTCCCGCGACTCGCCCGCTCCCCGCGACCAGACGCTGCCGCTGCGCTTTCCTTTTCTTCATCTCTAACGCATATATATATATAGAGCCGCACCCGGGCACACGACTCGTATACTCCTACCTTACCATCTGTTTAACCATACCTGGCGCGCACCCACAACTCCCCACTATGACGCATCCGAGTCTGAATACAAAACTACCTCTCCGTTCAGGCCCGTGCCCGCCACCCGCCATATATGTATTCCGGTGTCGACGTCGACGCCACGTAAACCTTCCACCATATTTTATGCCCCTAGAACGTAGTGTTAAAACTATTAGCCAACTAGTTAACGTACGGTATAATCCCGTTAACCGAGATCAATGACAATGCATTCATCTCGTAGGGACACTTTTCTTCAAAATCCCACAGAAAGTCGGTATAAATTTCTTTCGACAGCTGCTTGAAAGGCACCAGGGCGAAAGTCTCCATAATTTGATGTCACATTTTCCCTTTCAGAAATCAGTCTTTTGGACCCGCGGTGCGAGAAAACCAAAGTCATGCTCAAAGGTCATGCTAGAAGAAGCTTTTAAACCGCGCTTCGGCTGGGTTCGATAACTTCGATTTCTCAAGATTTTTCCAGGTAGGTGGTATAGGACCTAGGTGGTATAACTATTCCGGCGCGGTGCCGTTAAGAAACTCACAAACGTTTGCGGCGATGGGCCGGGAATATCCCGGTCGCCCTCGTGATGGCATAGGATGGCATATGCGTATCGTAGAGGCCGCCTCATGGCCGCCTCCTGCATATGTTTTTTTATCTGTAGCCACCACATGCAAAGCCCTTGGCGATCAAAACCAATACATATATCATGAACGGAGCCGCCAGCACAGACCAAGTCGCGCATTCGACCTGCAAACGCAAAAAATGCTCACCAAGGCCCTGGCAATTTTGCCCTTGGTATCCTCCGTCCTCGGCGGCTTCGCGACGCTAAACCATCTGGGCAACTTGTCTCCGTATTTTAAAGCACCGGTGCCCCATGGCGTCTCTGAGACCCTTCCGGGCGACTGTGCTGTAGAGCAGGTTATGCTGGTGCGCTCCATCCCATCCCAAACGCGTTACAGTCGCGTTTGCGGTGAATTTAAATTTAAATTCCAACTTACTCATCGTCTCGGGTAGATGGGCCGCCATGGGAGTCGCTTCCCCCTGTCGAGCGAGCTGCCATACATCACCAACTTGACCGTCAAGCTGGCGGCAGCTGCTGCCACGATCAAAAACACACATTTGGCGGACAGCCTGGCGTTCCTGAAGGACGGGTATACGTCGACACTGGGAATCAACAACCTGACTGCTCCGGGGAGGAGGCAGCTGTTTGACCACGGCGTTGAGTGCGTATTATTAGCTGTTATGATTTATGTTTAGCGCGCTCGGACGCGTTGTGGCTGATATTCAATTCACAGCTTCCGACTGCGGTACCCCAATTTGGCGGCGAGTTCCGTTCTTGCGGGAAACCAAGACCGAGTGCGTTCTTTTATTTTTGTGCGCGCGCGAGACGCGGGTGTGTGCTAATATATGCGTAGGTCGTCGAGTCCGCGCAATGGTTCAGCCAGGGATTCTTCGGACGCGACTGGCCCAGCCTGGAGGCGAATACGTTCCAGCTCATCAATGAGGACCTCGTCACCGTCTCGTGGATCACGCCGATGGATACGTGCCCCAAGTGGCAGTACGCATACGGCCAGAATGTGGGTCTCCGCGCCTTTCTTTGATTCGCAGGTGCCAAATTTATTGACCGCACGCAGGCCGTCGACACATGGGGCGCGGTGTACCTCCCGCCGATCGCCAAGCGTCTCAACAAGCTCGTGCCGGGCGTCAACTTCACTGCGGGCGACGCGCATGGCGCGCTGTACGCGTGCGCATATGATTACGCCGCGCACGCGGTGTCCCCGTGGTGCGGCGTCTTCACCGAGAGCGAGATCCTGGACTTTGAGTGAGTGGCGGCGGTATCGTCCTTTCCTGTGGGCTAATATTGTGCGCAGGTACGAGCTCGACCTCCTGATGAACGGTGCGTTCGGGTACAACCTCCCGAGCCCGATGGGCCCCACGCTCGGGACGCTCTTCGTCAACAAGCTCATCGAGCGGTTCGCCTTTTTGCCGTTTTATAGGTGGATGCATCTGACGAGCCATAGGTTCTCCAATGCTACGGGAGACGCGCAGCAGATGTACCTGGAGTTCGGGCACGACACCACGATCGACATGGCCCTCACCGCGCTAGGGCTGGCAAAGTGAGATCCCTGTATTTTGCTCGGGACAGCCGCTAATTGCTTGCGGCTGTAGGGACAAGAAACCCCTCCCCGCAAGCGGGCCCGTCCCCGCCAACCGCGCCTTCCGTACCTCCACGCAGGTGCCCTTCGGCGCGCAGATGGTCTGGGAGAAGTTCGCCTGCGCCTCGTCGTGCGTTACCCTCTCCCTGCTTTTCAATCAATCAATTGATTCCGAATGTTTGCAGCCGCGACGGCCCGCAGATCCGCCTCCTACTCAATGACGCGCCGTTCCCGCTCCCGATGTGCGCCAAATCGCGCTTCGACGCAAAGTACGGCTCGTGCACGCTCGACGCATTTGTGAAGGCGAACAACTTCAGTACAGGCATCCAGTGGGGCGACGCGGCGTGGAACGCGACCTGCGGGGCGGCCACTTTCTAGACGCGGAGTATGAGGGTGCAACTTGCCTAGAGTATAGTTATAGCTATTTAAGTACTATTAAAACGGAATATGCCATTAATGTAACGCACGCGAAGGGTCACTATTGGCACATGGTGTGACTCGCCGCGATTCTGGTGCACAACTGCCCGATTCGGAATCTTGTGTGGAAGGTTCAGTGACTCAGACGAGTCCCGGGAATTACGCCTGCCAGGGAGATTTGTGGGGATTTGCGGAAATCGTTTTTTCGGATTCGCGTGATAATTTTTGGAACTGGGCGATGGAGGTACATTGTACAAACTGTGGGACCAGGGCGAAAAAATACAACAATTGAGTTAACACCAGTACAAATCATCTCTCTTACAGATATATTTCCAAACATTTCTAGGGATTTCTGAGGCTTTATCGAATCGGAGAAGGTCGACGAGGTGGCCGCTCGCCGTCCTGGCGACGCCGCGGAGAGCGTGAGCGAGAGCTGCGCTTTCGATGTCGACGTTCCTCTCTGGAATCGCCGTCGTTGCGCTCCCGCCGGCTCTGGCTGTTCCGACCGTCGAGGGGAGCCTCCACTTCCTCCTCCTTCACCACCACGCCGGCTTCTGCAAGCAAACGCTCCTTCTCCTTTCGGCGCTTCCACATGAGCCTGCCAAGACACCGCTCACACAGCACGGCTTTGACGAGCGCGGACTTCGCCTCACCGCGCTCGGTGTACGCGAATGGGAGCTCTAGCGTTGTGAGTGAGGGAAGTCGCTGGCTGCCCCCGTTATGGTGCTCGCATCGCGTGTTCGCGCACGTCGTCTCACCCGCACCTGCGAGCACCTCCGCCTCCGTTCTCCAGCGAAGGGAAAACTGCGAATTTAAAGCCACATCAGCACTAGCGTTGGAGGGACAGGGACAAGACACACGTTGCCAGACTTGTAGTGCTTCAGATCGCAGACGGCGTATTCACGGAAGAGGCTGTCGTAGTATTTTGACGCAAGCTGCTCGTCCCATGAGAGGGGCTTGTCGTCTTCTTCTCGAAGGAACCTAGCAGCTCATGAGAACCAGCAAAATAGCGATAGACCAGCAACGGACTTGTGGGATTCTTTGAGGATTTCGAATTCCGTCTTTCCTGGAGGATTGGGTGCTTTGGAACTGCTTGGGTATAGTGCCATGCTCAGTGGGAGAGGACCTCTAGTATACGTGATTCTGAACGACTGTCTTCAGAAATCCACGTAGATTATACTATAGGGGCTGGTATCGAGCCTATAGTAGGACGGCAGAGTCGAGGACGTCGCAGAGAAAGATGTGACCGAGTCACGCTCGCGTCACGACTAACCCGACTCTCTCCCGACAGACGCTTTATCGTTTCTAGCTCGTACTTCGCTCGATAACTCTCCCCGAGGTTATCAGAGGATAAGCTAAGTGGTCGATCTGAACGCGTAGGAGAGGACAAGCTCCATGTAGATTATATAATCTCACTTCAACTTAGACTCAACCCAGGATCTTCGCAATGTTTTCGGGCCAGTGAGCTTTGTTCATTATACGGCAGGTTTCCGTATTGATTTGCGACAGGGACTGTAGACTTTGTCCAGTACACTGTGCTGTTCCTATCTTTAAATTGCCTGAAAGCCCATGTCCCGAACTTCTCCTTAACAACGCTGCTCTTCCCACCGACTCTCAGATCCCCGGCATAATCAATGCCATAGAGAGAGTAGAGGAAAATATACGTGGCATGGATGTTGAAGTAGCGCGGCTCCAGCGTTCGCTACGGATCTGCCGGATGCGGTAAGACGTACCTTATTGACGCTATTTGCCAGGAGTTGCGAGATATGGCCGAGGATGAGGAAGAACGCAATCCTATACGGGTCTTGGCACCTTCTGGAGCTGCTGCTCTCAATGTTCGCGGCCAAACAATACACTCGGCTCTTGGATTACCTGTCAACTGTGACTTTGTTCCACTAACTGGTGCTCGCCTGGCTCGCTTGCAAACACAGTGGATGGGAATCAAATTCTTGATTATAGACGAGAAGTCGATGCTTGGTCTCAAAACCCTGGCCATGATCGATTCCCGTCTACGCCAGCTCATCCCTCGCGGTTCACATCTGCCATTTGGTGGTCTCCATGTCGTCCTCTGTGGCGACTTTGCTCAGCTCCCACCTGTTGGTGATCGTCCACTCTACGGGTTTCCTTCCCAGGGCTCTGCTCTTAGCTCAGATGGTGCCATCCTTTACAAGCTGTTCCGGAAAAGCTACTGCCTAAAGGTGCTCCATAGACAAGAAGGCGACACTCCCGATCAGCTGGCTTTCAAGTCCTTGCTCAAACACGCATCCCACGGCGGCTTATCGTTTCAAGACTGGGAATTCCTAAATACACGCGCCGAAGCCAATCTCTCTCTCGCGGAGAAAGCCTCCTTTCACGACGCGATCTGCCTTTACACAACCCGAGATGACGTCAACGCGATCAACCTGGCGGAACTACAGGCTCTCAACCGACCCTGCGCTCGGATCCAAGCCCGACACGATGGAGGTCAAGGTGGTTCAAAAGTCAGCGCAGATGAAGCCGGCGGCCTTGAGAACCATGTCTTTCTATCCAAAGGCGCCAGAGTTATGGTAACTCGTAATCTCTGGTCGGACAAAGGTGTGCGCTTTTTTTTTTGACTCACGTTCGGATTTGATACTACCCCAAGGCCTCGTGAACGCGACGGTCGGGACAGTGGAGGACGTTGTGTGGGCTCTGGGCTCTTCAAGATCCAACCTTCCTCTGGCAGTCTTGGTTTCCTGTCCAACCTATACCGGCCCAACTCTATGGCGGACAGAACCACGACCGGACTTCCCACAAGGTGTTCCAATCGTACCCATACCCACCGTCAAAACCACTTTTGAATGTGGAGGCAAGACGATGTCTCGTACCCAGATCCCTCTCCGTCTCGCTTGGGCTGTAACGGTGCATAAATCACAGGGACTCACGTTGAAGAAAGTCAAACTTGGCCTCGGCAAGAAGGAGTTCGCCAGCGGCCTCACTTTCGTGGGCCTCTCCCGCGTGAAAACAATTGACTCGCTCATGATCGTTGGCCAATTTGATTATTCACGGGTCCAGCGTCTGACCGGGGCCAGTTATCAGCTCCGTCTGGACGACTTTGCACGACGTTACATCTAGACGATAATTTATTTGTAACTTTTAAATATATTGCACTGCATATGATTCTGTCTTCTTCGCGAGCACCCCGCGCCTCAGCGGATCACTAGTATCGCAGCGCGCACAACTCAAGTGCTTCGTTGACCGTCACCGGGGCACGCTTTCCATTGTGCGGCGCCTCCCAAGCGAGATCTTATCCGAAATATTTTTGCGTTACGTGGATCTAATGCAGTATTTCAACCCTCCTGGCAGCACCCTGCGGCCCATCCTACAGGTTTGTGGTGGATGGCGCGCCATAGCGATGGCTTCGCCGCAATTATGGCGCCATTTTGTGATCAAGGAGAAAACGCTATTGACCCAACGCTGGAGCGCATCACGTGATATTTGATGTCCGTGATGGATGGATGTTGAGCTCACTTCCTATTAACCTATGATAAAATTAAGGGATTTTTTGTCTGAGGCCTTTTCATTGAGTATATGCAAAGTATATCAGAATGTGAATGGGACTTGGCTAATTCAAACGAATTGCCATCACGGCCAGCAATCTCGGCGGAAAACTGCCGGTACGTGTTCCACTGTTCGCGAGGCTCCTGAGGAGCACACTGAGACCTCTTCTGGTACCTCCATGTGATCCTGTCACATCGTGAAGAGACTTGCAATTGAAACATTGCTGTCAAACATTCATTGATCATCGGCCAATAAGTACACGGCTGTTTCCTCAATGTTCAATCTCTGTACAGTACTGTGTAAACAGACTACGTGAGACCCCGCGGCCGTGATGTATGATCAATAATGAAGCCGAAAGAAAGAGTGAGAAAAGAGTGAGAAGAAGGAGACAAAAAGGCGGAACGGCGAATTGAACCGCAAAACAACTGAAATCAATTACATCAGCAAAAGAGCCAGATTAATACCAACCAACTGAGCCAAGCACCCATGAAAGCATGGAGTAATCGAGGCAATGAGTGCCTACACCGCCATTCGAACATTTTGTTTGCCGAACATTGTCCATCAACATTTCAAAAATGTGGCCTCAGCACATCCAAAGTATGTTACCTGAATGTTTCAGAAACATCTAAGACAAAACATCTGGCCAACGCTTTGACACTGTTGTCAGAATGTTCATAAAAGATCCTATATACATCGTCCCATATATTTAAAAATTATTCCGGGTGTAATGATAATATGCCTATGTACAGTGTAATTGCATGCTTCAATGGGCCCACACAGTGGGAATTATTGGAGCTCGCGACGACAACGACGCAACATGTCTTGGAGCTTGCGACTAACTCTTACTCTGGTGTCGCGGTGTTAGCCACACTCGAGTCTGAGGGCACCAGTTAAAAAATAACGAAGGAGCTAACCTGCAATTTGTATGTAAGTACAGGCGAGGATCCAAGCTCAAGGCGGGAAACAAGCAATTATTCAAATTAAAATTATTGATGTCTAATCTGTTCGGGACTTTGGGTCCGTGCGCATCAGAACAAACAAGAACAATGTTGGTACGCCAAAGACATCCTTCCCTTTCTCCCACTTTCTTCACCTCTCGTCGTTCCCCATCGTCGCCTGTTTCACCCTCATTGTTGCCATGGTCAACCTCACACAAATGGCTTCGCGTTTGGCACCGACTGCACCGACTCCTCATCCGACTCCCCGTCCGCTGCCTCGCTCGCTGCGGGCGGGAGCGCTGCTGTTCCGCGCCTGCTGGGTATTGCCCTTGTCGCTAACAAACCCCATGGCCGGCCACTATCCCAATGTATTGCCGCCTCACCGGCAGCCGCTCAGCCCACGACTGCCGTTAAGGAATGGGGACCACTGCACAGACGGCTACCCTTTCTTCAAGCCAAGTCGAATGCTGCAAAATTCTCAAGTCTTTCAAGGTGCCCAATCATGACCCGCTTGACAGCCGTCTCGGCCAATATCCCGTCAAGATCTCAATCCCTTCTCGCACTCAACTCTCGAATCCTTCCCGCAAGCTTTGCCTCAAGCCATCCCAAACTCAAAACTTAAGTCCGACCACCTCAAAAAGTGTTCAAGCCCCCAGCTTCAAGTCCTCTTCGTTCAAAACTGTCATAAAACTGTCACAAATTCGCAAAGATCCGACGTCGTGCAAGACGTCTCCCGCTCCACAACGGTGCAAGATGGTGGTTCCCGCCGATTCTGCCTTCCAGCCTTCTCTCCATGTTTCATGTACGGGGTGAGCTTCGATATTTGTTCTGTAATATGTACACCCATGAATGCATCCTTTCGTACACATCCATGGATGAATATAAGGTCTGGGTAAAATATTATTAATATTCTTGGGAGATGATCCAAATGTTAAGGAAACATTGAGAAAATGTCGGCTCAAACATCTCTGAGATGCGATGTTGCAGAAGCCTCAAGGGATTGAACGATTTTTATTTGAATGATGTTTCGGCAACATCTGGCCGATGTTGTGACAACTATTTACAAACATTTCCGCTCAAACGTCTCATAAACCTTCCTACCGAACGGCGGTGTAATTGGCACCACTGAGCCATCAAACCATCACGTGTTGCGCTCCAGCGTTGGGTCAATGGCATTTAGTTGATCAAGGACGGTCTCAAACCTCATATCGGGTTCTTCGTGCAAGAGATCCCATTGCAACTTCAACTGTCCAGTCAAATCCCACTGTCTATTGTGTTGTCTACGAACAACGACTACGTCCTGAACCTATTACTCAGCGTGTCAACGCGCTGGCAGGATATCACGCTATATCTCAGTTGTTCACATTACAGGCAGCTTTTTGCAACTACTTGCGATTTCCCTCTTTTGAAGAAGCTCGCCATCCATAGCTTCAATACACTGAATCGGCTCGCGGCCGACGTCGTCCGGTTTTCTGAGGCCCTTCCTGCGTTGGAAGATCTGACGCTCAACACGGACTACCCGTTTGGCCATCTGACATTCCTTGGCCCCGGCTACGTAGATGTGAATTACACCGTTGTCGGGGGAAGACCTACTAAAAATCCTCCCATTGCTTTCACCCGCACCCATGTTTCTTGCTGGCTGGCTGAAGCGGGCATATTCGCACCGGACGCACCCGTTGTCAGCATTCGATCACCCATCCGCGCCCTTGAGTTGCACAATTGTCAACAGTTTGTCACCGATGTTCTCCGCTCCCTCACCGCGCCGTCCCTGGAAGAACTTACCATCACACTGTTGCACCGAATGGGGCAGTGACCTCACTTCGACCATCGCCGCATTTCTCAGTCGGTCCGCGTGCGCGCTCACCTCGCTCTGCTCCGGTCCGATTGTCCGAGGATGCGCTCTTCAGTATCCTCGACTCGCCCACACACGCAGTATTGTGGATCTCGACATTGGCAGTGTTTCGCCCCGATTTCCACGCGGTACATCGAAGTGCTAACCACACGCCGCCTCGTCCCCGACCTCCGTGTGCTGACATTCCGAGGTCACCAGGCGCTTGAGGAGGCGTCGGTGCTGGAGATGGTCGCGAGCCGGCGCCCGGTGCTCCGCGAACTACGAATCCAGTCGCCTAAGCTCCACCCGATTCTGTCGCAGGCTGCAGTACAGATGTTAGGTGCAGAAGGAATGGAGGTGATGCTATCTGAGTATGAGTTGTGATTTACAGAAAACCCAATCCAGCCTCTTGTCTTTCTTGCTGTTTAGACGCTGGAACTTTATATTGTGGCCGCAATGATTCTGAACGGAATATCCAACTCCCCTGCTGTATCTTGATGATTCTGCGCACAATGACCACATGAGTTGGTCATTCGGGATATCTTGTGCCTGCGAGTCCTCGAGATCATCTCGATAGTACGATGCGTTCAGGATCCTGGCTCTAGAGGAGGGTAACGGTAAACGTCAATAGCGCGTCTTCGCATCTTATATCCCATTTATCCCTGCGGAAGACGGGCGCGATCGCGATTCAGTGTACGGGTAATAACTTGTTGACACGTCCGAGCACACGATAAAGTCACAGCTTATTCTAACGATTATAGGGACTGGATGTCCTCCTCCACGGACCTGGTCACAAAGGAGTTTCCGTCATATTCTGCACCCTTGTCGCTGCCTGGTGATGAAGCCCGACTGCCCTTCAAATGTTTTCCATGCTCGAGCATGGCTTTGATGACCTTGAGCATTCGGTTTTCAAGTTCCTCAATGACAGACAGAGAGAGTGACTCGGGCGGGACCCATGCGTAGACTCGGGCGGGACCCATGCGTAGAAAGTGCTATGTTTGCCCGGTAGCTCAAACTTTAAACACTGTTTCTCGTTCAGTACGTCCGCTAGCATCTTGCATAGCGGACAGCATTTTTTTGCGACGCCGATTGGGATGTGAGATGGGAAATCCTGGAATGATTGAGGACGCTGCATGTAAATCCTTAATCAAGCTTACGGGTAGATTTTCTATTGCCGGTGTTGAAAGGTCTTCGTCCTGCGAGGTGTACGAGGCCACGAGAGCAACCTCGCAGTGGCATTCACCCTCGCTGCTCCCCAGTTCTTGCTTATTGGCTTGGTTGTTTTGTTGGATACCATATTTCTCGCGCAACGAAGAGATGGCTTTCGCGCGGAGGTCGGAGTCCCATTTCCCCACGTCTGCCATCTATTCACGAGGTTGTCGATGGTGACTTTCTCAAGGGGTACACGGGGGAGATCGCGGATCGATATGGTAATATCCAGAGTCGACCGGGCGATGAGGCTGCCGAGAAGAGCCTTCGGCCCTGTTGTGCACAGATAGATTCTACGCCTCGGCAGAAGAGTCGCGTTTCGTGTACCGTGGCAGCGGTCTGATGATATTGGGCTACAGATGAAGTTTGATGTAAAACCACTTACGAGTGTTAAATTCATCCTCCATGTCCACGTCCGCGTCCGCTTCATCTTTGACTGCAGTGGCCAGCAAGCATGCAAGAATGGCGTAAACAATGTAACTGTTACCTGCGGTCATCTTCGATGATAAACGCCGTAGAGTCAAATGCTGCTTCAGACTCTGAAGCGCCCAGAATACTGAAGGTAGACGAATGATGAGGTTCGGCAAGGCCGCCGAATATGCCGTTGCACCGGTTATATCGCCTTGCTGAACAGCACGGCGGAGGAGTCCTATTATTTCCCCGATGCCGCTCTACCAGAGGGGCATGTTGGTGATGTTCATCATGTACGTCCTGTTCGCATGGGGTACAAGTCCGATGTCGCCCAGGGCTGTTCTTGTGGCCTTGTCCTTAATGACGAACGTGCTGTCGTCGACCCCTTCGGTCGAAGTCGGAGTCCAATGCCGTAGACTTTTGAGATCGCCGTAGGTTGAGACGAATCTTCCGAGTCTTGGCTTGAGCTTTGCAAGGCAACATGAAATGACAAAAAACGGCCGCCTGGATTTCAGCCGCTTTCTCCGGCTCCGCTTTTATCCGCACCGCAGCGGCGCGCAGTAGCGAAAGGCTACTGTGGACGAACTCCGCGAAAGTGGAGGGAGTAGGCTGTGGTAGGGCAGTCCCATTTGAGGAGTAGTGGGTCACCAGGGACGAACTATAACACGAGGAAAGAACTAGTAAAATGTATGTCGTCGGTCAATTAAAGATGATACGTACAGGTGATTGAGGCCACTGGGATCCAGATGCACAGGAGGGATAACCATTTCATCCGTGGTACCGGTGGGATTCCGAAAATCCGAATTACGAGTTATCACGACGTGATGCTGTTCTTCTGCAGGACCATTTTGCTGGGTGACAGCCTCGCCGGCGGAATGTGTAGCTGTAGCATGTGCATAATAGTTGCTTGTTGAGGGAAGGGTGTCGGGTGTGAGGGATACAGCACGGACAGGGGACCCAGAACGTCTTCACTTGCCAATTTTTGGGGCTTTGATACTAATTCATTCACGGTTTCCGCTTCTGATACTGGGGGGTCGACGACCGAAAGGGAATTTGAGGGAGAGATTTGGGAGCTAAGCGAGACTTTTTCTTTGCCAAACCTTGAAATTACGGAGACGGCAACGTCGCCGTTGTAAAGGTTGCTCCCTACGGCAGCGACAACCTTGGTCGTTCCCTTCTTCGTCCCGCGGCTGAGCGAGTTCGACAGATGATTGAGCATCCGGACTTCGATGCTACCGTCGCCCATCTGGACGCCATCGGGGTTTAAAGGTGTCTCCTCCCATTCCTTTTCTCGAGCCTGAAGGAAATTGGCGACCGCTGACAGAAAATAGACACTTTCGCGAGGTTGAGCCATGTGCGTTGTGGATGAGAGAGCGAACAAAGCATTGAATTAAAATCCACCCCTATTAGAGCTGTCAACTTGAATCGGAGAAGAAAAGCTATTTGTCAATGTTATGTAGTTGTTGCTCTCTTCGCCTTCTCTCATTGCGCCCCAGAGCAGTCTGCCGCTGCGCTCTGCCGCGCGGGACAACTCGTGGTACAAGTCCCTTCGTACCCACCACTGCCACCAGTGAAACAAATAAACCAGGGGAGCTCGATCAGCGTCCTTAACGGCCTGGACATGCATGATACCCAACACGCGCGCTCAAGATGACCGATGACCTTACCGAGAGTGATATAATACCAACAGGCGCGCTGAAGATGACCGACGACCTTACCGAGTACTTCCCTATGACAGAAAAGGTGGTCGCGCGGACAGCACGCGACTGGCAAAGCGTGATATTCAGCAACACCCACCCCAGCCCCGATAGTACCGCGTCGGAGAACCCCGCACCGGCGCCTCCCTCGCGTTTCAGCAGCAGTACTGAGGGCTCCGTACCGTTGTTGCCCTCACGCTTTAGCACCAGCACCGAGGGCTCCGCACGGTTGTTACCCTCACGCTTTAGCACCAGCACCGAAGGCTCCGCCTGGTTGTTACCCTCACGCTTTAGCACCAGCACCGAGGGCTCCGCACAGTTGTTAACCTCACGCTTTAGCACCAGCACCGAGGGCTCCGTACCTCTATTGCCCTCGCGCTTTAGCAGCAGCACCGAGGGCTCCTCACAGCCTCGCACCTCCTACAACGAGGACGTGGAAGGCGAGGATGAAGTGGAGGATCCGGATGAGGACGGGATGTTAAATGCGCCCGACGAATCGGACGGCGAGACCGGCATTGGCGAGACACCTCAGGGTTCATCCTATTTCTTTCCTCTTTCGCCTGTCTCTGCTAACTCTGACTTTACAGGGCCAAAGTGGATCAAGAGTGCCCTCATCGGTATCGGGTCTTTCGGGAAGGTGTACCTCGGAATGGATGAGTCGACGGGGCTCCTCATGGCTGTCAAGCAGGTCGAGATTCCGACCCGCTCCGCGCCGAACCAGGAGTACAAAAAATTGAAGCTTAGCGCGCTCGAGCGCGAGATTGAGCTCCTGAAGGACCTCCAGCACGAGAACATCGTGCAGTATCTTTGTGCGTCCTAAACTGTGCTACGCCCTCGACTGCTTTGTGTACGCGTTTGCTAACGACCGAGTTTCAGATTCATTGCTGGACGATAAGTATCTGAATGTCTTCTTGGAATACGTTGCGGGTGGCTCGGTGGCGGCGCTGCTGCGCAATTATGGCGCGTTCGAAGAGCCGCTTGTAAAGAACTATGTGCGCCAGATACTCGAGGGGCTGAACTACCTGCACGAACGCGACATTATCCACTGTGACATCAACGGCGCACACATCCTCGTCGACAACAAGGGCAGCATCAAGATTTGCAGTTTTGGCATCTCGAAAAAAGTCGGAGGTAGTAGTGCGTGCGAAGCTGATTTCTTTTTCCAATTAGTTCTAATCCCCCCCCTCAAGATCTGTTGACGAGCAACCACATGCAGCCACCATTGCTGCAAGGCTCTGCATTCTGTATGGCGCCCGAGGTTGTCAAGCAAGGCACATATATACTAAAGGCCGACATCTGGAGCGTGGGGTGTCTCGCCGTGGAGATGCTCACTGGGGAGCACGCGTGGGCACCCCTCACGCAGATGCAGGCTATCTTCAAGGTGCGTTTCACCCGTCCTCCCTCTCTGCCCCATCGCGTATGTTGTGCATCTACAGATCGGGTCCTCCGCGAAACCCACCATCCCATCGGACATCTCGAGCGATGCGCAAGACTTTTTGATGCGCACCTTTGAACTGGACCACGAGGCGAGGCCATCGGCTGCCGAACTGCTGCTGCACGCATGGGTCTGCACCGAGGGTTCCGCACCTTTATTGCCCTCGCGCTTTAGCAGCAGCACCGAGGGCTCCTCACAGCCTCGCACCTCCTGCAACGAGGACGTGGAGGGCGAGGATGAAGTGGAGGGTCCGGATGAGGACGGGGTGTTAAATGCGCCCGACGAATCGGACGGCGAGACCGGCATTGGCGAGACACCTCAGGGTGCATCCAATTTTTCTTCTCTCGCTCGTCTCCGCTAACCCTGACTTTACAGCGAGAAAGTGGATCAAGGGTGCCCTTATCGGTGTCGGGTCTTTCGGGAAGGTGTACCTCGGAATGGATGGGTCAACGGGGCTCCTCATGGCTGTTAAGCAGGTCGAGCTTCCGACCCGCTCCGCCCCGAACCAGGAGCGCCAAAATTTGATGCTTAGCACGCTCGAGCGCGAGATCGGGCTCCTGAAGGACCTCCAGCACGAGAATATCGTACAGTATCTTTGTGCGTCCTAAGCTGTGCTAAACCCTTGACTACTTTGTAATGGCCGAGTTCTAGATTCATTGCTGGACGATAAGTATTTGAATGTCTTCTTGGAATACGTTCCGGGTGGCTCGGTGGCGGCGCTGCTGCGCAATTATGGCGCGTTCGAAGAGCCACTTGCAAAGAACTTTGTGCGCCAGATACTCGAGGGGCTGAACTACCTGCACGAACGCGACATTATCCACCGCGACATCAAAGGCGCCCACATCCTCGTCGACAACAAGGGCGGCATCAAGAT
Organism: Mycena leptocephala; assembly: GCA_029378395.1. Taxonomy (NCBI): domain Eukaryota; kingdom Fungi; phylum Basidiomycota; class Agaricomycetes; order Agaricales; family Mycenaceae; genus Mycena; species Mycena leptocephala. The sequence continues at coordinate 11,751 of JARJLF010001617.1, read as the reverse complement.
TTCCAATTTTAGCATCTCGAAAAAAGTCGAAAGTGCGAAGCTGATTTCTTTTTCCAACTAGTTTTAATCTTCACCCCTTAAGATCTATTGACGAGCAATCACAAGCGCACGCCATCGCTGCAGGGCTCCGTATTCTGGATGGCGCCCGAGGTTGTCAAGCAAAGCGGATATACACACAAGGCCGACATCTGGAGCCTGGGGTGTCTCGTCGTGGAGATGCTAACCAGGGAGCCCCCATGGGCACCCCTCACGCAGATGCAGGCTATCTTCAAGGTGCGTTTCACCCGTCCACCCTCTCTGGCGCCCCACCGCGTTTGTTTACCGCGGCGTACATGTATAGATCGGGTCCTCCGCGAAACCCACCATCCCATCGGACATTTCGAGCGATGCCCAGGACTTTTTGATGCGCACCTTTGAACTGGACCACCAGGCACGGCCCTCGGCCGCCGAATTGCTGCTACACGCATGGGTCTACTACAAAAAGCGGCTATGAACGCTTTCAAGAAGACGCCTCCGACTATGGTCGAGGACTACTAGACCAGTGACTGGGTTTTGCTCAGTGTGCTGCTCTCTTTATGCTTATCTACGTTATTCGCGTTAATATTTAATTGGACTTGGTCGAAAGACGTATGTATTTTCTTAAAAAGAGTCATCACTGTATCGATTTCAGAATATCATTATGTATATCTAGCGGCACATTTCAGTTTCTGGTCCTTGGTCCTTCTGGTTCCAGAACCGCAAGGCGAGACAATAAAATGCGGCCAAGTCCTCCATAAGAGTGCAGCCGACGATCCCCTTCTTCTCGACCAGCACTCCACTTTTTGCCAGCAAACAAACGGTTCTAAGACAGCCCCCACATCTCAATATCGATAGACTCCTTTGAATTGCATGTAGAACAACTCAGACTCTGGAATGCAGCGGGCTATATAGTAGAATGTAGGCATAATATGGGAAGGAATACGACAGCAACACGGACCAAGCACCGAACTCTAAACAACTGAACGAAAATTCGGCAATACAAGAATGGACAGGTTAGATGTGCAGCACAGACGGCTCTTCTTCGCAAGCGCCCCACTCCTGCTTGCTTTCACCCCATCCATGCTTGTCTTCGTCCCATCCACGGGATTTGTGCCAAGTGTCATCATCCCCATCATCGTTCGACAACGTTGTGTCCTGCTCCTCAACCTCAGACCCATTCCAAGAGACGTCCCCGTCAGCGCCAGTAGAAGAAGGGGATGCCAAAGAATCGTCTTCCTCGTCGCTCAGGTCCTCCGGATCCCGCCCAGGAATCCAATCGTGCGGTATCAAGTCAACACTGTTCTCCGACTCGTCGGGCCACAGCGAATGCGGATCCTTCACACCGCCCACCAGCTCGATAGACCACTCCTTGCCGTCGCTGGCCTTCAAGAGATTCAGCCCGTCGTATTCCTCCACTGCCCAGGTCATGACTTCGATCCAACCTCCACACAGCGCCGACACCTCCTGCTCAAACCACATCTGCTCGAGCGGAATGAACGCCTCGCGGAAGCTCTCCATCTTGGCCTTGATCATGTCCCCGATGAGCTTGACCGACTCGGGCGTCGGGTGCTGGCGCGACTTCTCATGCGCCTTGTGCTGATGCTCCGCCAATAGCTCGTGCGGCTCGCCCCCCAACGCCAACGCCTCCAGCACCGCCCTCGCCCGCTCCGCGCGCGCCGCCTGCTGCCCATCCTCCTTCCGGCGGAACGCAACCACAAACGACGCGTCCCCGAGCTCGTCGTCGCGTCCCCACGGGTCGTCTTCAGCGGTCGGCCCACGCCGCCCAGCTCCTCGATGTCATACCCCACTCGTCCGCCGCCCCGCGGCACCACGCGGTGAACTCGTCCGCGGTCCACTCGAATTTGTGGTCATCGTGGCGGAAGATGCGGTCGGTCCGCCCTGTGGGGTCGACGTAGGCCTGGCGTAGACGCACGGAGCGCGGCGCGCCCGGGCACGTGAAGCGCGCGTTGAAGGTGTACGACGGGGTGGTGAGCACAGACGCTCCGGATGGTAGATTCCGAGCAGCACCGGCGCGAGCGCAGGTAAGATGTCCGGCGGGAGGTGCTCGATCCTGAATGATGTGAGGAACGCGAAATAAATCCTGAAAAAAAGGCGGAACGTACACCTCGGTGCAGACGATGCACTCGACGCCGACGAATTCCTCGTTGATGACTTGGAGGCCGCCCTTCCACACCTTGGCAGTAAGGTCCTCCCAGCGCGTTACGCGCACGCCGTATATGAACGGGTCATCTGCTTTAGCACTGTCGCTGGGCGGCTCGGTACCTTTAACGGCAAAAGTAAGGTCATGGGCAGAAACATCGAGCCCTGCGATACGGCTCGGGTGGAGGTTAGGCATATCAATCTTGTAGCTATATTCGCGGTCTGCGTGGTCCGGCGGAAAGATGGAAGCCGGGGGCGAAGCGAGCCATGGCGCAGGTTGAGAGAGAACACTGAGCAGCTGGCCTTCACCACAACCAACATCGAGGACCTAGCATAAAATAAAATAATGTCTGAATAAAAAAATACTTCCGCGGAGGCAAATTATCATGGTCACACACATCTACGATGCTTTCGCGGCGCAGGATATCCAAGATCCAGATTCTTCGTTGGAGGAAGAGTGGCGGATAGAAGGTTACTTGGGGACTGGGTGCATCGGAATCGAGGTCAATCTCTTCAGCTAGGTCACCGTCGTGCTCATCGATCTCGCGGATTGTTGTCGTAGTGATCGTGGCCATCGCCGACGAAGTGAATAAACTTCCAGGTTAGAAGGAGGGGGGAAAGAAAGAACAAAAGCATTTTTTCGGCGAGAAGACTAAAGAGCGTTAGCTTCGAGCCTCGAGGCGCGTGTCGTGTCAATCAAGTGTACTTATGTAGATCACGATTTCATTTCGGCGAATGCACGGTCCTTTGACCGCCACACATTTATCCAGCCAGTCGAGAATCACCCACGAAGAATGTAAAGTTAGCTGGAATATGGAGGAACAGGCTTGTCTTATAAATTGTACATGAATTCGAGACGCAATCAAAACATATGACCGCCGGTCCCTATAAAATCTCGAGGCTTTGAAGGAACCTCTGTAAATCGGGAATACTTTTGAATGACCTCCCAGAGTCGTACCTATACTTCTTACCACTAAAGATTTTTGGTCCGTTTTTCTGCTCTGGTCAGCATCTGGTCATAACTCAGTTGACGACGCAATCATCAGAGTCGGTCTTCAATTCAATCCCCAGGTCTCTGACGCTGAGCGTAAGCTCACTCATTAAACAATTACTGGCTGCCAGTCAGTACTCTACGTGATATTCCAGTAACGACCGTACGTTTTTAATCCAGATCATTCAAGCTGGCGCTGCGAGCGGCGAGCGCATCCACTTCCCTTTTGCCTTTGCCGTTAAAGTCTGTCTTTTCACTCTAGAATGTCAGAGTGTATATAAATTGGGTTCGGCGGCAGGCACTTACAGAAGCGCACTCCCTCGAGGACACTTGCGAGACTACAGCGGGCGATGGTCGAACACCTGAAATCGGAGTCAGAGACCCGGTGTGTATGATGTCAGTAAGGACCTACAGAAACTTGACTGGCCTGGTAATTGGGGTTCTATGCAGCGCAAGTGAGTTTGAGAACTAGAAGTTGACTTGAATACTCACGCAGAGGGCGCAGGCACTGTGATACCCAGACGGAATGCCAATCCCAGATCGGAAGCAGTTCTGTCCAGCACAAGTGAGTTTATGAACTAAATGTTGACTGGGATACTCACACAGAAGCCTCCGTGGCTGCGGACACGGCGCTAGCGGAGGCGATATCGGAAGCAGTTCTGTCCAGCACTGGGTAAGTTTGAGGTGTTGATTGAGAGCGCTAGACAGGGCGTCCGAAAGCGACAAGGGAGAGACGACCCGAGGGACGGTGCACCAAGTACAGGCGCCGAGGCCGCAATCAGAATGAGCGAGATGAAAGTGGAAGCGATGAATATTTTGGAGGATTGAATAATGAATATAAGGACGATGGAAAGAAGGGCAGCCGACGAAAAGGAAGGGCGAATGAAGCAATACCCTTTTGCACCTCGACTGTATACTCCAAAAGATAGCGTTGCGGCCACCGTCCAATTTCTGGCAAGATATCACGGCGTTGAATGACCAGCCATGAGGATATGACGGCTGCATGAATGGTAATACGGCCCCAGAGTTACCAAATCCCCTAGGTGCCGGTTTACACTGACCCATGCGCGGATGAAAAATAATGTCCGGTCGAGCTCGTACACCTGAGAAGCCTCCCGTTGCCAATACGAGTCATCCTAGTTCGCAATACCCATTCTTGTTCATTATAGGCAGAGCAATTGAGTGGTTCGAGTATGCTTGCAGTGTATTCTGGGAATACCTTTTCAGTAAAAATAAAAAAGTGATGGCGCAAGCTAAAAACGGATACAGACTTGACGCCTCGTTGATGATTCGCGGGATCGGCAAGCGCGCCATATAATACTGTCTTGAATCTGTTTGGTGATCTCCCGTTCATTGGCTGGACTGGGGGACAGCAACGGCGCTGGCCGTCAGACAGAGCCGCATGAACATCTCGGGTTTCTCAAGCTTTCTGAGTTCCCGAATATATCTCAGGACGGACCAGTAAGACCACTGTCGCATACGCAACGAGTTGAGATTATTTCGACCGCCTACGAAGGAGGATCAGCTTACTGTAACACCCTCTGCAAGATAATGAGTCTAGCCGCTTCAACACCACCGCGTTCTTTTCTTCAACGTTACGGAGAAGGACGGGCACTTACCTACTTAATTTAATAATTAACATTGCCTCAGATAACAAGAGCTGCGCGGTTTCTGTCCAAAATTTGGGTGCCGCTGCTGTCGCCGATTGAGTCAAGTCATCGAGTCTATTTCCAGAATGCCGGTCGGGGCCATCTGGACCTCCTAAAGCTTGAGGCAGAAAATATATAGCCGAATTGATATTGCGGTTGCAACAACTTGACAGAATAATGATATGCCGAGTTGAAAATGGACCACATAGAGAGGTTAAATTGAATTATGGCACTTGTATAGTTGACTGGCCAAGTCGGACGCTGACCCTCGCTTTGACCATGAAAGCTTTGGTCAAAGCGGAAATGCGGCTGTGCATTTATTTGTCTGTGTTAGCTTGGTCCTTCGCATGGTCCATCCTCGCCATTCATTATAAACGCTTTCCCTCGCGATACCCTCTCTTTCCGCATCCTTCCACAATGCTTGACTCTTCTCCCGTGTCCGTTCCGCGTCCGCTGAAGCGTTCTGCTTCGGTGGCATCGCTCCCAACGCCCCCCAGAACCCACCACAAACGGAAACGCGGCGGGTCGAAGCATAGTCGCGCCAGCGACGAAGACCTTACTGCCACCGACGACGACGACGATGAAAAGTTGATAAAAGAAGCTGAGGACGAGGAATCGTTTTGGCTCGCTACGAATCCCGTGTCGACAACCGTCAAAAACGCGCCGCCTCCACTCCTCTATCGACGTCTTCAGGCCCAAAGCCAATCCCAGACCCAGTTGCATGGCGTGCCACCCGTATCACCCCCTCCCTCGCATCGTAAACCACCCCTTAAGGCCACAGTCGTTCCCCGTACTCCCACCCCGAAGTCAGCAAGCACTGTCTCACCTCCTGCCACACCGTCACGGTGCAATGGCGCGCCTTCGATCTCACGCGACTCTCCAGAAAACCCATTCCTCGCTTCTCCGCTGGGCTCGCAGGATGAGGTGCTTGTAAACGATTCCGACTCGGTGCCGAGCTCGCAGGAGGAGAAACCGACGATGGCTTTTGTATTGTACGTGTTTCTCTCTTCCCGGCCTGAAGTTCTTGTTCTGACGTATCCCTTTAGCCGAGGTGTACGCCGTAGCTTCCCGAATCCGTACTACAACGCGTCCCCTACGAGTCCTAACCCGAACTCACAATTGCCACCGGAGCACCCTGACTTTGAGCCAGAGGAACGGGGTGTGCGGAAGTTACTGTTCGGAGTTGGCCGCAAGAATGCGGCGCCAAAGAGGAGTGGGAACAAGAACCGTCGTGCTGGCGAAGGCGCGGGGCGAGGACGGCAGGGCCGGCGGCCCGTCCCCAGTGCATCCAGCGCAAACAGGACACCGGGGAGAAGCGACGAGGAGGCGGAAGAAACAGTCATGACGCCGATGAAGCTGAACTTTGCTACCTAGATGGGTCTCCATTCCCCTCCTTTTGATCTGCCAGTGCATATTTCCATTTGCCATATCTTCCACATCTTCCGCATCGATTTGTTTCCCCACGTTCATGTTCATGTGCTTTATCTCGGCGACGCCCACTACCATTCGAATAACTACGTACATACTGTATCTCTACTGAAATCTATACGAATTTTGCTCGGTGTATGGCGTCTGACTTTTCTCTTCTGATACAGTTCAAGCCTCCTGGCAAACTCAAACGAATCAAGTTTTGTGGAGGATTGGCGCAAGACCGGATGCAAGCACCACTGTGACACCTTCGCGTCGTACAGGCCAAGAAAGATCATGCAATTCACATGGGCGACCTGGCATCGACAAAGTACGTCCTCAGTGCATCCATTGCGAATTGCAATTACAATTCCTCTCAGACGTTCGCACTTTCTGTAAATTAGGCTACGTGCAGGGAGGTGTTACTGGCGCAGTGTCCCTGTGCATCCCTCTGGAGACGTCCGACTTCTGGGGACTAACTGAGGTCATATTTCGCGGATTACTCGCGACTCTTCCTCTGTTCCTTCTTTGCTTTTCGAAGAAGATTTTCTGTGAAGATAATCACGTGGAAGGATTTCCTTTTCTGGACGATAGGATGAGTGTGCCAGATTTGGCAGCCGTCCCAAACTCAGCATTTGGTGGTCCGCGCAAGGTCCGTGTGTGATCTGTATTTAAAACGTGGTGTGTCAAGCTTCAGCCTTCATATCCAGCGTCTGCCGCCCAATCCTAACCAAATCCTCATTCTCCAGCGGCTCCTTCTCAAATCCATGCACCACCTGATGCAGCATCGCCGCCGAAACCTCAGAAAGACCCACACTCGGCACCCCCATCACGAGTTTCAGCCCCCCAGCAAACACCACGCTCGCGATGCTCCGCGTAATAAGGCCCGGCTTGGCGACGCACGCCTGTATTTCGTCGCTGTGCTCGGCCGCAAACGCCAGCACGCGGTTCTCCGTCTCGCCCTGAAACGCGCACGTCAGTACTAATTGCCGCTTTGGGGTTTGGGTTTGAGGGGAAAGTTCAGACTCGGACGCACCCGCATTAAAGAGTACTCGGGCTTGAAAGCGGGCGTCTTGGACTGGTCGCGTTCGGCCGCGGTGCCGCTCATGTATAGGAAGCGGAATGGGCGGCCGACGCCGGCGGAGTGCATGGCATGCAGTGCCGCGAGCGTCGATGTTTGGCACACGCGCGTCACCTCGTCGAACGGATAGGTCGTGGACTTGGACGGTGTGATGGCCACAGTCCTGGGAGGTGGTCAGCCTCTCGGTGAGGTAGGTGTCTCCCGCGTCGCCGGCCCGAAAGGGGAGGATAATACGGACCAAATACACGCATTGGCACCTGCAAACTCCTTCTTGACCTCGTCTGAGTAGTCGTCATAGTCACGGACGACCACGCTCTTCAGCTTGCTCGCTCCTTCGCCGGCGCCGCTGGGAGGGGTGACGGGCTTGCGAGCCAGGGCTACCACCGAGGTAATCTGGGGCATGGCCAGACTCTGCCGGATGACCTCCTGTGCGACAAAGCCGGTCGCGCCGCCTACGATGAGCTTCATGGCTTGCTTGGGTTAGAAGATGGAGAGCTCAAAAGTGGAGGAAAGGGAATAGTTGGCTATCAGCAAACGCTTTGCAGTTTATATAGGTACTCGGCAAGCCTTCCGTGAAGCCGTGAAACGGTCAACCCAGCTTACGTCAACCTGAAACGTGACCGCGTCAGGAAAGGGGCGTTGCTCCTCGACCATCCTCAACTTTCAAGCTTTTGCTCAACATGACCGTGTTAAAAGCCCTCTATTTTCCCGTGCAAGGCGAGCAAGGTGTATCACGCTTTGCCATGGAATATGATCACAATAGTCCCGTCGCCATCAGCGTCAGGGCGGCGTTGGGTGCGTATCCTTACACGCCACCCCTCGCGTACTTCAAGGTGCGTAGCTCCAATCCTCTCAGGACATGCGCTAAACACTAAGGTTCTGTAGTTGAAGGACTTCCTTCGCGATCCCATCCCCAGCCTCGGGCAGAAGGCTTTCTGGATGCTCTTCCAGATATCCTGGAAAACAGAATAGAATTAGACGACCGTGTCTCATATATGTGGCCCAATGGGTCCGACCGAACTCTTCCCGTCAAAATGGACATTTTGATCATGCCGGAGGAAGGTCTGTGCCTTCAATAGCTGCAAGATTCGAAGGTTCTGACCATATGCCCTCAGTTGTGACCAGTTTGATGTTTCGCGCCTCTCTTCCAGCGGATCTTCGCTCACGGCACCCTGGGTTTGCTGGTGCGATATTTCCTTACGATTTATTTCATGTTTGCCAGTTGCTCAAGTTTAATGTAGCCAGACAAACCTTGCCAAGACGATGGGGACTCTCCCTAGGCCTTCCATGTGTAGCTCGATCCGAAGCAGCTCTTGAACATGCTGGAACGCTCGCGGGCGTCCATTCGGCCGCTGTGGTCCCCAGCCTCAATTTTCGACAGCCATCTGGCTGGCCTCGCTGACGCCCTCCTGGACCTTACCCTAGCCGTCCCCGTACCCAGCTCCTCGAAGGTCGCATGGGCCCTCAAATTCTTCATAGCAGCCCTGGTTTTATGATAACGAAGCGGAGATAGAGGAAAATGTGCGGCCGCTACTCGTCGAGCTTTTTGACTACAGTGAATGGTACGAATCCATCGAAGGAGGAAGGGAATTGACCCACGGCGCCGGTTGGATCTACGAGCTGAAAACGCAGAAGGGCCTTGGAGGCGATCCGGAGGCGCAATCTATTGCCGATTACGAGAAGCTGCTTGCTGATAAGATGACTATGGTTGCCCGCTGCTTCACTTTTCTTTTCCGCACACTTTTAATCTCAGACCAATATCTTAGTATGGGAAAATCCGGGACCGAAGCCGCCTGCCAACGATCCTAATAAGTCAAGCCGGACCTCAACTCGACATCGCCGTCGTGGTCTATGCGCAGACTGTGCTCGTCGACCAATTATTACCATCAACCTTCGCGACGGGATCGATGTAGACAAGCAAGTTTTGACGCTCGCGCGACTGGCGACGTGTTTAACCAACACTCACGCGGATCTCAATAATAAATATTCCTATGACCTGCATTATGCGACGGCGCCCGTGTCCCCCCTCGTTGCATCTGCTCTCCATCTCCCTTCTCCAGCCTCCGCCACCCCTCCCCATTCCCTCCTCTCCGATGACCTCGGCTTGAAGTTCCTGTACAAACTCTCCCAGATTACCGGAGAACCTCTCAACCTCAACGACGAGATCGACCAGCGCATGAACACCCGCCACGCCGTGTTTGTCGCCTTGGGTGGCGGAATCGGGGGCATCCCGCCCGAGGAGGTCGTCGTCAAGTTCACAAAACGATACAACACGGCAGCGCACACCAAGCTCGCTGCTCTGGGGCTTGCGCCAAAACTGTACTACCACGCTGCCGTGCGCGGAGGGCTGTTCATGGTGGTGATGGAGAAGGTCGTTGGATCCACCGCGTTCCGCTGGCTGTCGCTCAACGGCACCACCCAGCTTCCTTTGTCTGTCTACACGGACGTCGAGGCCGCTGTCAAGGAGCTCCACGAAGTTGACCTCGTCTTTGGGACCTGCGTCTCCCGAATATCATGATACGGGTAGAGGAGCGGGACGGCAACGGCAACGGCGGGAATGCGCAAGGCGGCGATGCAGACACGAGTCCTCGGGACGACCGGGGCAGCGCGGACAGCGACAGTAGCGTCCGTGCACTCCTGATCGACTTTGACTGGGTCGCAAAAGACGGCGTTGGCCGCTACCCGGCCACCATCTCGACGTCTGAGGAATTCTCACCGGCGGTTGACCCCTACGGACTCATGCACAAGGCGCACGATCTGTATTGTCTTGATTTGTTGCGCCGACGATGTAAATAGCGCCGACGATATCTTGTAATTAGACGCTGCGTTTCTTGAATACGATGCAATTCAGATTTCGTAGTTCGCATTGCTTTAGCCCTCATCTGTACCTTTTCGCACCTTCTAAGGGTTTTTTCACGATGTATCTGGTGCTGGAGAACTAAAAAAATACAACTTGAAATGGAGCAGACACCGATATCATACATACATACACTATATTGTTACCATCCTCCTCATACTCCCTTGATCCCGAGCTCCTCCGCGATGATCATCGCCGCCTTCTCTCCCACCACCAGCGCAGAATTGTATGTGTTGCTCCCCACGTTAGTCGGCGCGATGCTGAGGTCCGCGACCTTGAGGTTCGTGACGCCGTGCACGTTCAGCCGCGAATCGACGACTCCGCCCTGGTTCCGTGGTTTCATGGCGCAGGTCCCGAGCTGGAGGGAAAAAAAGTGAGATCAAATACAGGGAAAGTATAGGACGGGGACGCGTACCGAGTGCCAAGTCGTGCTAACTGAACTGAGGGTTAGCATCGCCGGCCTACATACAGAGAGAGATACATGTACATACCAACTGCACGATGGTACCGGTCGATCGCCTCATCATCTTCGGCAGAATATCTATCGAACTGTGAGGAGGAGATACGAGAATTGAAAAAATAAAACATACACGATGTCGGGAGCCGATATAGGCACCGGGCCCTCCGCCTTGATACAGGCTGCCGGACTTCCAGCGGCGAACTGAGGGTGCTCGAGAGCGAATTCGCCCCGGAAGGAATCCATACGCCTGGCCATCTCACGCGACCACTTGTATGACCATCTCAGGACGGCGACGTCTTCTGGCCTAGTAGGAGACGATTAACATATGATGGCGAGGCAAAAGAACAGGACGACTTGTCGAGGAAACCGGCTCCACGTCCAAAGGCGTGTATGGATCCGTAGATTTGATGTGCGTGCGTCCGATAGAGGCGGGGTATTCCTGGTGAGAGATGAGTATGATGCTCATTGGAATAGCGGGGATGGGACGTACGGTGTAGTAGCCCATGGCGAAGAATCTGCCCTTGGCGGAGGCGTTGGCACCGGTATACCCAACGAGGGGGCCGATCCACATGACTGGTTTGTCCGGCTGATTCACAAAGAAATCCTGCCACCGCTTGCTAAATGTCGGCCCAAGGACCTCCAGTCTTTGGGCATTTGGCCGAATTTTGATGCCTGATTCGATACCGCTGCAAAGAATGGAACATCAAGGTTGATTGAAAGAATGTCCGGAATACTGTAAAACCGACTTGTGCGCCATCATCCCTTTGCCTTCACTAAGCCAGCGATCCTCATGCGCTGATAACGAGTCGTGAGTGTTTGAATTGAATAGAGCATAATACATACGCTTGATCGCGTCTTCTTTTCCATGAAAATGTCGTCCATGGTAAGTTCATCGTCGGTAGTGTGGTACGGCACCATGAGAAGATTGTGATCTGTCCAAGACGCGTGAGCAACAAAACAAAAGAGCTGTAGAAAATAGGAAGCACCGTTATAGTTTTCACCCACCCAGGGAGGTCGACAATCTTATGGATGTCATGTTCCTTCAGCAAAGCTGCAGCACCGATGCCCGATCTTGGACCAACGATAAATTATCACGTTTTTAAGATAACGAAAAGGCTCACCGTTCAA